>JZLH01S0198129.1:9822-35620 GCA_001188425.1 Eucidaris tribuloides
GGATTGGATTCTGTTGAAAGGAGAGATTTCGGAGTATGTCTTGGCATTTCACACTATTTCTGCAGGGCCTCTATGGGAACGCTTTTTCTTTCCTTTTCTTTTCTTTTTTTGCGAAGGGAAGGGTAGGATGCTAGCGCCCTATAATGGAAGGTAGGGAAGTAACCAGTAGATGTGCAAACTCAATGCGACAGCGCAAACAACATAGTTGGATTTTAAGTTTTTGTCTCGAATAAAAAAAAAAAAAAGACAAAAAAAAACATAACAAGTGTATTTCCTGCGGCAAATGTCGTCTTCCAAAATCAGGAACGATATTTATTGAATTAATTGTATATACAGCAATATTTATGACGGCTGTTGTCTGTTACACTTGTAAGCGCATGCCCGCTAAAGAGCATCGAAATACTCATTGACTGCCATCTTCGCAATGGGTTAGTCATATTGACTAAACAAAATAAACTAATTAGTAAAACGAGAACTTCGACGCATTTTGAGATTGGGAGCATCGATCTTGAAATGATGAAAAGAAAACAAACACAAAACATAAAGATAATTAGTCGAGGCACCTTACGTAAAGAAAAGTACGAGGCATAAACCAATAAGTCGATATGGATATATTATAAGACGAATCGTAATTTTAGCCCCAAAATGCAATGGCAAAACGTGTGTATTTTTTATCTATATATAAATTATAGCACCGTACCTTAAACCAGATTCTCATACTGCGCCTTTGTTTAAAAGGGTGAAAATTTTAATTCGTTTAAATACGTACATGGTGCCTTTGTTCTCCTCCTTCTTCTTTACTTGTTTCTTATTTCTTCTATTACCACTTAATTCGTCCTATTATCATAATGATTACGATTAGCGCTGATTATTAATCCATCCTATTATCGATTATTGCCAGTGTTAATATTATCTCAGATTGAGCTCTCATACATTATCATGGTATTCAGGAGATTGGCTTCATTAAAAAAAAACACTCTTGCCATTGCAAGTATGTGTGATTAATTAATCGTTTGAGCAATGAAGGTCCTTCGGCTTGGATGTCCAGTGTAGAAAATCTGAGCCTACGGTACATGGACATTCATGCTATCTGTGTCCTCTGAAACGCGCGTCCAAAAATAAACCATGGTAAAAAACAAAAAATTGTATAAAATATACAATAATAATCATCAGTCATATCATATCATCATCATCTTCATCATCATCATCAGTTAATGATAATAGATTAATTCTATTACCCCTGGGTAGCCATTCAGTCTGTGGAGCTCTTCCAGCGGCGCACTGCATTAACCTAAATGTTCATTAGTTACCCCTTCTCCTGCTTGCCAACTCCTCAAAAACATAAGTTTGGATATACTTAGTACTATTCGGAATCGATGGTCATTAGTCTTTGTTTGGTAGTAATAAATTAAGACATAGCGTTGCACTCATCGGAAAGCTTACTTTATTGGCTTCCTAAAGTATGAGTACCCTACTTGTATGCGTTCATGTCACCAGGAATCAAAAGGCAGTATCTTTAAAATGTAGTTGTACAAAGTGTTATAATATAGAACGAGCTACAAATTATGACCAAATTTCGGGGTCAGTCACCGATTTTTCTGTTAGCTTGATGGAGAGTTTGAGTTTTTCCGAGTGTTTCGTTGGTCCATTGTTACATGCACTCTCAATGTAACATTTGAACGATGGATCTGAAAGAAGAAACCCGACTCTCAAGTAAGCAATACAATAACAACAGACAACAACAACAACAAGAACACCAAACAAAAGTAGAAAAACAACAGCCGGAATAAACAAAACATGTAATGGGCATTTTAAAACTGAACGCTAACGGCATTCTAATCTTCACAGACGTCTTCAGCCCCACATGTAGGACACAAAGTAATACAAAAAAAGTGGCAGGGCCTTGTTTCCCCAGGGATCAGTGGCCCCAGGAGGTTAGCCGTTCTTTTTTTATGCGATTTTGTCATGTAATCTCATCAGGACTTGCTATTCTCTATTGATATTGTCGGGTGGATGATCCCATGTCTCGTTCTTGCTCCACCCTCGCTGTCTTGTCGGTCCCCCCCTGTGTGATTGTGCTGTGGCTAGGGCGGGAGGCAGTTCCATCTCGGCATATGTGCATGTAATTGACGCAAACGTCTGCCTAATGTATGTTGCATTGTGACTCTTGGCTTCCGTTACTGAGTCCGGCCGAGATCATCTCACAAATGTTACTTAATGGGGTTTGAGATCTGGGGCTGTATGCAGGGCAGTCCTTTCGCGTTATACCTCTCTCTGACGAAAATCATGCAAATCTGAGTCTGCCATCGTGTTTTCACTATGTGGCAATGTTTAGCATGTGAGATGTGAGTAAGTCGTGAGCACGTGAGCCATGCACGGTTGAGCGGTGGGCAGGGGAAGTTGCGATGGCGGTATAATCTCGTTTTTTAAGGCCATACATCATGTCACGGATGTTTTTTTACACTTTTTGTTGTTTCGTTTGCTTACTCGGATGTGCAAGTTATTTACTTTCAATCCATGTCACTGTATCGGATTTAGATGTGCATAACAACCGAACGAGACATTCGTGATAATCACTCATGCAACAACAAGAAAACAATTGGGCGTGGACTTACCGAACTTTGTCATTTTGCAGCTATTTGCAATTTACACTCTTACACCAGCACTTTAAAGATGCCTGCCCATTTTCCTGATGCTAATTCATTGACAAAAGCGTATTCATCTTAAAAGGAATCATTAATATCTTTCCGATGATAGCCAAAGCTTGCATTGATTATTAAATTCAACGGAAACCGGACAATATAACCGATCAACTCAGATTTCCCAAACTATTTTTTGAGGAGTTTAGAATGCCCGAGCGCCCTCTGGCTAGAAAGCGCAGAGTTACCAATTGTAAAAGTGCTTTGTATGACGGGCCGGGGCTTGAACGCCGACCTTCCGCACGTGAGGCGGACGCTCTATCCACATTTAAGCCATCACGGCCGGTATATAAAGTTAAAAACTATCATTAAGTGCTTTTCCAAAACTGAAATCAATGAGAGACCATTTCAGCTTTCCTCTCAATAGGCTGCTGAGTTATAGAAATTTGCCCCCGGGATAGCAATTCATTACGCTATTTACCTGTATACATTTCGCCTAGTGACAGAAGTGATCCATGTGACCTGCCTAAACTTTGTGTTATAAGCGTGTTTATTTGTCCATTAATTGTAGGTCATCATACAACGAAATTTGACCATGTTAAAAAGTAGTGGCTTTCTACAGATGTTAACCAATTGCCTTAAGGTTTATCAAGAACAACTTGGTCAAAAGCAGATATTTAGAGGCAAAAAATGACCCAACGTCCGCAAAATGGAGTAAGTTCAGGCGAATTCAAATAAAGTCTGTTGCAACCTTTTCGTTATGTACAACAACAGCTTGTCAATTACTTTGGAACCAAAGTTTGGCGAGGAAAATCTGATTTTTACCCCAAAATGCATTCAAATTTTATAACCCTTTTTCACCCCACAGGTGGCAAAATATAACCAAAATGCAGAATGAAAGTAAATAAGAATGCTTCTTGTGTGGTCTGTTTTCTTCTACATACGTCATGCCTCTGTCCCAACCCTGTAGTGTACCTCACAAACCAATTTTGACCAAACTATTAACATTTAGCACCTCAAACCGGCTTCACAAGAAACCTTCGAACCATATGCTGAACAATTTACCAGTTCTGAAGACAAAAAATATACGTGTTGTTTATCCAAAAATGGCCCACTCAAAACAAAAATGAAATAAATAAGATAAATAATAAATAAATATAAAAAAATAACAACACTGTTTGGAATCGCAAAATGGCCAAAAATTTACCTAAAATGGATTAAAAAAACAGTGATTGTTTTTTTCTTTTATAGAAACAGTAATGCTTTCCTCAGCCTTCTAAGAAACGGATTTAATCCGAAGTATAAACTTTTACCAAAAAAGTGATAAAAATGGTAATTTTGGCACTAGACAAGAAAACGTAGAGTGGTCTCAATGGAAGCTGCTTTTGTGAATTAATATACGGTTTTTACAAAAATTAGGGTCGGCTCACATAATCTTGCCATCACAGTTTGCAATTACAGCACTAGCGAAAAAACCCTGAATTTTAACCAAATCAACATAATTTGCCTCATAATGGCCACGGACGCGTCGGCCCAAATAGAATAATGCGACCAGAATACTCTGCTTTCCTATGTATCATTGCGCAATTTCTTAGCCACGCAAACTTGTTCAAAGTAAAGCAACCGAGTCCTTTATTTATACAAGGAAAACCCTTGGTAATTTCACCCATTTGAAAACAAAAATTGTCAAATTACCGCCCCCCCATGAAATAAATGAGGTACAGTAGAGACTGGATATTTGGCTACACTAAATTCGGCTTGTTAATCTTATTCAGGCAAACTCAGCTTCGCAATCTGATTTTGAGCAAATAATGGTAATAGTACTCTCATTTTTTAGCCTCCAAATAGCCAAACACGTAAATATTCATGAACAGATATCGATAGACCCCAGGTTTACGGATTCAGCGCGATAATTTTTACACATGGAAAGACTTTCAAACCTTTGTCACCAAAAATTTCGATTGAAAATTAGGTCTTTTCGGCTGGGGGGGGGGGGGTTGCATAGTTGCATGAACACCCATTCCTTTCCATCCCTTCTCCCACTATCGACGCCCTATGTATCCTGTATACAGAATGTATCTCGTGTAGATCGATAAGAATTTACTACCTTGACAGCTGTAAGGCATGCCGGCGCTGAATTTCAGCAGGATTAGCATTCACGGGCACATTTTGTTCCGTCTCACACACTCTTAAGTCCAGTCTGCAGGCCCAAGCTGGCACAGAATGGCCTGCAAGGTTCTTGCCAGGCTGCTCCATGAAACCCATTCACTGAAATAAATAATACCCAAATGAAAATACATATTATTATAATAATGAACGTCTTATTTACCCAGGGTAAAGCCACTTCAGTCACATAGACTGTTCTTCCAGGCGGCCCTACCATAACATAAATGTTAATTACTTACCCTTCTCTCTGTTCTAGAATTGCGAGGGCCTTGGCCTAGAAAGCATGGTCCCATATTTTAAAATTCTTTGGTATGACCGGCGGTGGATCGAACCGCCACCTTCCGACGTGGGGGCGACGCTCTAAGTCACTAAAGCCCCCGCCGGTATATCTCTGTTGATAACAACATTATCCATTTTTATTTGTTGTAGTTTATCTCTTACATTTGAAGAGCTTGTTTTCAAAAGGGTAGATCCTTTATTTGCATGAATGTGAGACTTTTCACAATTGATAGCTCACATTAGGTGCACAAATGAAGTTGGAAATTCGCAGAAACAGTGATAAAAGATTGTCAAGTAAGCCGACTTTATTTACAAAGGGGGTACCATTTCCATTTTAGTATTCCCAATGGGGTAGAATCCAAATATACAACATTAAAACAAATAAAGCAAAAAGAAATAAGGAAGCTACATACTTATTCTAAGTGAGGGTTTACATTCCATTTGTGGGGTTCTTTATTGGTTAGTTGGTTTTACTCAGAAAACGTTGCATAATATGGGTGAATTTAAAAAACTTTCATTTTTCTCAACAATTGTATTGGATCTACCCCCTATTTGAATAGCTAGATATTCAAAAGTGCGGTACATCCGACTTTTCATCAATTTAATGTTTTTTCTGCCTAATCAATAAATTTTATTAACTCTACAGATGACGACAAATCAGAAGAATAGATTCAACAAATGGCGTAAAAATTGCCAAAGAAACTGACTTTCAAAAACCGGTGCATCCATGTTAGTATTATTACCGACAAGGACCGTTTTAGATCATAAAAAAAACATGAAAAATTTAAACAAAACATTTTTAATAAATGAAACTCACTGATATTTTCTATGTGTGAGTTTTACTATCGCATGGTGGGGTACTTTATTCTAGGTTAAATTGCTATACGGAAAACAACATTGCAGTATAGCGTAAATTAAAAGACCTGATATTTCTCAGAATGGTAACAATGTGGATCATACACCCTTTCGGGAAATTAAAACTTCTCTCATTTTACATTTTGGGGGAAAATGTTGTAAAATTCCCGGTTGTCTCGTTTGCATCAATCTCGGCAATAACATCGATTGAACTCTTATGTTTTGGCCAGCCCCCCCCCCCGCCGCAATTTTTTAATTTTTTTTTTGAAATCCACTCTCTTGATATTCGTAATTTGTTCTGTTTTTTTGCTCACAATCACTCTCGATTATTGAAATGAACACATAATTTATAAAAAAGAGTTTAAATTAGCCAATTTTGGGCAAGGGTCGTTTGAATGGCAAGAAATTTCTTGTTTTGTGGTGCATGTATTTGTTCGTATATTCTTTGGTTTGTAACTCATTTCCTCTGTATTTCCACCTCTCTCTCTTCGACAAATCCACTACTATAATTGTTTTCAGCCCTATTATTCATAATTTGATTGATGACATTTTGAATGTCTTTTCCTATGGCCTTAACTCATAAAAAAGGCCAAATGCGGATAAATAAACAGTGATTTTTAAAAGTCGGAATCTTACAAAAATGCAGACTTTTCTTACTTCTAAAAAAAAGAAAAAGACTATAAAAAAAACAACCTATGACCCGGCCCACATATCGCATTTCACAAAATGAAATAAAATAAATTGCCCCACTATTGCATTGCCCAAAACAATCAAGAATGCCGTATGATCAGTCTCTGGAGCTTACTTCAGCTTAGTTCATTAACTTGCAAACACACTTGACAGTCAAATCGGATTTGTAGGCAAATTTGTAAAAAAAAATAATATAATTCAATTACATTTAAAAATAAAAAAAATTATTTGGGCTCCAAAATGCTTCTCAAACACAAAATTCACAACACAAGCACGCAATTTTAAATAGGAAAGGCGTTTTAAAAGCCTTTGTCGTCAAGAGTGTTGATCGAAGCCATAGTCATAGCTTTGGTAAATGGTCAAAAACGAAAAGATTTTGCAATAATGTTTTTCAAATAGACCTGTGGTGATCCAATAATTGCCTTGAAAGTTGTTCCTTTATGAACAACTCTTCCATTTTTGAAAAGATTGACTCAAAATGTCAACAATTTGGGGGAGGAGGGGCAGAATTGAAGAAAACGTTGTCTATATTACCAGAAACTATACTTGGACTTTTGAAAGCTATTATTGTCCTTAGGATAAATCACAATATAATCTGCTCTTCAGTGTCTTTTACTTTTTCGATAAGCATAATAATAAATATAAAAAATAATATATTCCACATATAAAAGAATGCTGAGCATGATTGGTAGAATGTATTCAAGCGATATGTGTCTTTTGAAAACTTACCTAGCATCCAGAGACTAAAGTGAACAGGACGAAAAACATGTCAATAAGGAAAGGTGACACCGGTGTTCGCCATGAGTACTATCGGCTTAGCAGTCCATACGAATATCTTACGATGGAAGCCACACAGAATGCGAAGAACAATTTTTTGCAGACAGTTTTATCAAAGTCTTCACGGATGCAGATGACATTTCGATACAGCTGGACAGATAATATCTCTGGCTTACATTTATGATATTTATGTGCCGTGATACTTTGACAGGAACAAAGGTTTGAAAGTGTTTTTGGATTGGTGTAGATCATTTGGTTTTTTTCACCTCACTCAATCGCATAAAAACACAACAACGAATACCACAAGCATCCATGCATTCAAGCAACAAAACAAAACATATCCACATTTCATAGCTGGTCTTATTTCTGCACGGTGCAGATCAATTCTAAATCAATAATCATACGATTGTTCATTTGGAATCTATTACAATTAATAATCGCAGTACAGATCTTAGTTAGAATAAGTGTTTATGTACAAACAAACTATCTTTTACTTCGCCAATCAACAGTACTGAATAAACACTTTAAAATAAGTGTGTATGATACAAATACTATATATTTATACAATAAATAATCAGCATTGTTGGAAACACAATAAGAATAATATATTTTTTTCTGATTTTCAATCATTTGTGTAACCTGTATTTGAATAACAGGAGGCATCACCGGGAACCAAAATAAACGTCAAAAATGACATTCGACCATACGCGTTACGCAGGGGGGTGTTTGGGTGCTTTCAAACACCCCCTTTTGCCGAAGGGGGTTGTTAAAACACCCTAAACACCCTTTCTTTCGCGAATATCTCACCCCCCTTTTTCTGAAAGAGAGGGGTGATCTGAGAAAATAGATAAGTAATTGACCTTTTTTAGTTAGATTTGGAAAGAAAAATTTTTCATAACCCCCCCCCCGCCCTTCCGCTGAGTGAGTTTTTCTAAGGTACATTGCGCTGCCGAAAAAAAATTTGGACTTGGATTTTGAGGCAAAAAAAAATTTCAGTCAATTGCCCGCTGAGCGATGTTTTCGGCGATGGCAGAATGACGCAAACAAAAATTTGGACCCTGATTTGGTCCTCCCCGCACCTTCCCCCCCCACCCCCGCTCGAGCGTGTTTTCGGCGACTGCGTGACCAAAATGTTGAACCTAGGTTTGAGCCGCGGAAAACACCCCCTTGGAAATAATCCTGACGTACGCTATGCATCGACATCTGTAGCATAACTTAAAATGATGGCACCGAGACACTGGAGGGGGGAGGGATGGAGAAGGCAAGAGGAGAAAGCATGAAACAGAGTCTTGGGAGAAAAATTTTTTTTGTGCGGAGTGTATATCAGGGTACAGCTGGTGGACATTTTAAGCCCTGCGTCCGTCGTGCGGGGCGAGGTGCGCAAAAGGTCAAGTTATGTTGTAAATTCAGTGCTCTCGGATCGTGGTATACGTTTCCTATTTTCTTCTCCTTACTCTGTCTATGTATATTCTCTCTCATCCAGGTAGTAGATGATACACTTAAACCGTTAAAACTTGTCAAGTGGCCTTACTTTGTTTATGAGATGCGACGTTTCACATCCTATCCGGGACGCTTCATCAGGCCGACTGATCTTCGGCGGCAATTGGTTGATGACCCGTGACGGGGTCGAAGAACTAGCACAGAAGAGCTAGCTCTTCTGGTTGTGGAGACTCTGCGGTATACTCCCATTTGAACAGTACAAATTACACCTTTGAAAACAAGGATCCTAGATCGTGAGGCATGGTGGTTAGAGAGGGGAGTTTAGAGTCGATCTACGTAAAAAGGGAGGAGCCATCTGTAAATTCCGAAATTCTTCGACCCCATCACGGGTCATCAACCAATTGCCGCCGAAGATCAGTCAGAAGCGTCCCGGATAGGACGTGAAACGTCGCACATCTCATAAACAAAGTAAGTCTAGTTGACAAGTTTTCACGTTTGAAGTGTATTCTCCTAACTCTTTGATATCGTGTCTGCCTTCAATTCTAGTTTTTCCTCCCTTTACAGTTTTATTGTCGTATATCTTTTCAGGTTTCATCCATTTAATTTTCCTAAAACTATACTATTTGTGTGTATATTGATCTAATCCTACATTGACAGGTTTTATCATGAATTGTAATCTCTTGCATTCTTATATTTATGCATTTTTGTAATCTACTAAATGGAATGAATTAAGTGTATAAATGAATTAATGCGGCGAACAGTGAATGGGGTTGTTCAAATAAATATCTGTTGAGTATTACGTCGTCTAGTATAAAGATATTTTGCATTTGTAAATTAAATTTAAAAAAAAAATGTTCAAATGATGGTAGGCGTATATTTGTATGATCATACTTGTACGCAAAGATGGTTGTATGATTTTGTGTTCCTCATGCATGTATTGTCATTGTATATTATCTGAAGCCTGGAATAGTGTGAAGTTTCACGTTGTTACTAAAAAAAACTTTCAGTTTGCAAAATATGCCATGATGATTTTGGAAATGGAATTCATTCTGCTGTACAACCAAGTTTAGTTTGCGTGCATTGCAATTTATTTGTGGTTACCTGCATATTATTATTTTGTATGGTAGAGACAAGTATTGGTATTTTTGTAAACACATCTGTTATTGATACAAAGAGTTCGACCACAATAACTTGTTTGCTTAGTGTAGAATTTGAGCGAGGAAGTAGAAATGTTTTAAGTTTTACGTGATTTTATGTGTATATTTCATTTTGTATTGTACTCAAATAAAATTGTAGTTACACGTTTGGTATCTGCGGCTCCACAATTCATAACTATATATCTTTATCGAATCTGCAGGAATGGAACATTATTTTTGAGTTATTGAAGCGATTCCGAGGCAATTACCGGAGTATGTGGTACCTCATAATGGATTTATTTGTAAATTAAAGTAGAATGATCAAACTTGAGATTTTTGTAGCTGTAGACACGGTGATCTTTATGAGATACTGATTTTTCATTTTTATCAAAGAATTGTAGGTGGCAAAATCAGTAGAATGGTTCTTTCTTATCGAATTGATTTAGACCAAGTAGGCAATAAATGGGAATACAATCTGGAAATCTTAGGTGGAGTACCTTTCGAAATGTTTAATATGGTTGGTAAAAGTGAAGAGAATTTGGTCGAAGATGTATCAGTAAGTAACGAAGAAGTGTGTTTTTGTATATTGTGGTGACCTTTGCTATTTTTGAATAGTATTCGCCTGATTTGATAAAGGATTAAGGATATTCATAAGTGGTTGGACTGTGAAAACTGTTTTAAAGAGAGGGACACTCATGGAAACATTTGAATAGATTGAGCAATAAATTACTTATCTCTACTTGTAGCATTATCTCGGATGATATGCATTACACATTAAACTAACAATGCAAAAAGTACGGATGTCAAAAATTTGTTTGGGGACATTATGTGTTTGTCCTTAATGTATAAGTGTCTTTCGTAAGTGTTTGTTGTTTCATTGTCAATGAGGTCTTCAACAAATTGTCATAAAGTTATTGTTGATGCGGTTTGGTCATTTAAGGCCATGTATACAGTTTTGGAAAATTGTAAGAAAATTAATGTTTTTCTCCTGTGTGTGTGTGTGTGTGTGTGTGTGTGTGTGTGTGTGTGTGTGTGTGTGTGTGTGTGTGTGTGTGTGTGTGTGTGTGTGTGTGTGTGTGTGTGTGTGTGTGTGTGTGTGTGTCGTCGCTTTCGGCTATACTTGTGGGGTATTATTTGCTTGTGGGAAATATAGCAGGCCTTGTTGCACCCACAAATGTAATAATCACCCACAAAATGTAACAACGCCCACAAATGTAATAACACTTTACCCACAAATGTAATAATCACCCACAAATGTAATAACACTTTGCCCACAAATGTAATAATCGCCCACAAATGTAATAAAACGGCCACAAATGTAATAATCTGTCGCCCACAAATGTAATAACGCACTTTCGAACTGCTTTAGGTTCTTAGTTTATGTCTTCATTCTCCCATTGCCCTCCATACTAGTCTATGTATTAGTCCCTAGTAAGTATAAGCACGATCTTAGTTAGTCTATTAAGTAGACCTCAATGAGAATTTCTTATCCACACATATGAGTTTTCAATGTACCTGCCATACCCCCTGATAGTCTATACATCAGACTGAAGCTAGTTAGAAATAAAAATATCTCTATAGTAACTATAGTCTACGTACTACACCTGCATTTGTATTTGTGTACCCATATGCTGACTTTTCAGAATTACATTCTCACCCTCAACCTAGTCTGTGTATCATACCTTAGTTTGTGATATATAGATGATCCCATTAGTCTGCGTATCAGACCTTATTGAATGTTTGCCCATATGATGTGCCGATATTTTGATATGCACATCATATTCCAAACTAGTCTATGTAACAGTCACAAGCCATGCATGTATACATAACGTAATCCCCATTAGTCTGTGTATCAGACCTTATTGAATAATTGTCTATATGATGTGGCGATATTTTGATATGCACATCATATTCCGAACTATTCTTTGTAACAGTCATTAGTCATGAACTGTTCTTTGTGACAGGCATAAGTCATGAACACATAACGTAATCCCCATTAGTCTGTATATCAGACCTCAATGAATATTTGATTATATGATGTGCCGATATTTTGATATGCACATCATATTCCGAACTATTCTATGTAACAGTCATTAGTCATGAACTATGAACAGTCATTAGATATATAACGTAATCCTCATTAGTCTGTGCATCAGACCTTAATTAATATTTGCCTATATGATGTGCCGATATTTAGATATGCACATCATATTCCGATCTATTCTGTGTGACAGTCATAAGTCATGAACACATAACGTAATCCCCATTAGTCTGTGTATCAGACCTTATTGAATAGTTGCCTATATGATCTGCCGATATTTTGTTATGCACATCATATTCCGAAATAGTCTATGTAACAGTCATTAGTCATGAACTATTCTTTGTAACAGTCATTAGTCATGAACATATAACGTAATCCTCATTAGTCTGTGTATCAGACCTTATTGAATATTTGCCTATGATGTGCCGACATTTTGACGTGCACATCATATTCCGAACTAGTTTAATATAACACATAAGTCATAAACACATAACCTAATCCCCATTAGTCTGTGTATCAGGCCTTAATGAATATTTGCTTATATGATGTGCCGATATTTTGATATGCACATCATATTCCGAAGTAGTCTATGTCACAGTCATTAGTCATTAACATATAACATGATCCCTATTAGTCTGTGTATCAGACCTTAATGAATATTTGCCTATATGATGAGCTGATATTTTGAGATGCTCATAATAATTATTCCGAACTATTACATTTGTGGGCGATTATTACATTTGTGGGCGATTACTACAACTGTGGGTGAAGTGTTATTACATTTGTGGGCGTTTGTTACATTTGTGGGTGAAGTGTAATTACATTTGTGGGCGTTTATTACAAAGAGGTGTTATTACATTTGGAGGCGAGTATTACATTTGTGGGTGAGTTTTTATTACATTTGTGGGTGATTATTACATTTGTGGGTAAAGTGTTATTACATTTGTGGACGAATATTACATTTGTGGGTGATTAATACATTTGTGGGTGAGGTGTTATAACACTTTTGGGCAATAACGAACATTGTAGGCAAAGTTGTATTACATTTGCTGGCGGTTAGTACATTTGCGAGTGAAGTGTTATTACATATGTAGGTGATTATTACATTTGTGGGTAAAGCTTTATTACATTTGTGAGCGATTATTACATTTGTGGGTGAGTTTTTATTACATTTCTGGGTAAAGTGTTATTACATTGGTGGGTGAGTTTTTATTACATTTGTGGGTGATTATTACAATTGTGGGTCAAGTGTTATTACACTTTTGGGCGATTATTACATTATCGGGTAAAGTGTTATTTTACTTGTGGGTGATCATTACATAGAATGACACTCGATTTTGGAATAAATTTAGCAGTCTATGAGAGGGACATTTTTTCTGGGACACGCTGTACTGAGGCTTTGTGGGTGATAAGTAAAATTGTGAGTGAAGTGTTATTACATTCGTGGGCGATTATTACATTTGTGGGTGAAGTGTTTTTACATTTGTGGGCGTTTATTACATTTGTGGGTGAAGTGTTATTACATTCGTGGGCGTTTATTACATTTGTGGGTGAAGTGTTATTACATTTGTGGGCGTTTATTACATTTGTGGGTGAAGTGTTATTACATTTGTGGGTGATTATTACATTTGTGGGTAAAGTGTTATTACATTTGTGGGCGATTATTACATTTGTGAGTAAAGCTTTATTACATTTGTGGGCGATTATTTCATTTGTGGTTGAGGTGCTATTACATTTGTGGGCGATTATTGCATTTGCGGGTGAGTTTTTATTACATTTGTGGGTGATTATTACATTTGTGGGTAAAGTGTTATTACATTTGTGGGCGATTATTACATTTGTGGATGAGTTTTTATTACATTTGTGGGTGAGTTTTTATTACATTTGTGGGTAAAGTGTTATTACATTTCTGGGCGATTATTACAATTGTGAGTAAAATGTACACATGTTGGCGATTATTAACTGTGTGAATGATGTGTTAAATACATGTATAAAGGATAGCATTGTGCAATGTTAAATTTAAACATTGTCCAATTATCGTTATGTTATGTGAGCTACACGATATCGCTTAAATGGACAAGTGAACATGCTAGAACACTAAAGTTTGGAATGTTATGGTGCCACTGACAATGTATGCATGGATAAACGCATGAGTACTCCTCCGGCGAGTGTAACTTATTGTCAGATTTGTAACACGATAGTCTATGGCAGAAATTTGACAAACTCAGATAAAGGTCACACTGAAGTTTCACTATTTGTAAAGCACTAAATGATCACTTTGAAGTACTTTATCAGCGCTTTGTGAAAGATGTAGCTAAGATATTTCAAACTGTGGTCAATAATAAACTGTGGCTTGTTGGTGATATGTACATTTGTGAGTGGGCTACAACTGTTGAGGGTTATGGGTAATATGCTACTACATGAGGATAAGGTCTAGTGCAAAGACTACCCGAAGATGGTGATAATTTGTACAAAAATCCCCACCCACGGCTGATACATAGAATAATACTGTTTAAAGTTGTGAGAAATGTGCTATTACATAAGCTAAGGTCTGAGACAAAGATTACCGGCAGATGGTAATAATACACAAATACCAATCTACGGCTGATACATTGATAGATTGATAGATTGATAGATTTTATTTTAACATGGGCTACTACTGTTTAAGGTTATGGGTAATATGCTACTAGATGAGGTTAAGGTCTAGTGCAAAGACTACCCGAAGATGGTGATAATTTATACACAAGGACCCATCTACAGCGGATACATAGACTAATACTGTTTAAAGTCGTGGGTAATGTGCTATTACAAAACTAAGGTCTGAGAAAAAGACTACTTGCAGATGGTAATAATTAATACACAGATACCCATCTATGGCTGATACATAGACTAATACTGTTTAACCCGTTGGAGATATGTTTTTCCTTTAACATGTATTTCCCATAGACCTCGTGACGAGATATCTCGTCACTCGTCTTCAACGTGTTAAGGTCGTGAGTAATGTGCTATTACATGAGGTTAAGGTCTAGTGCAAAGACTACCCGAAGATGGTGATAAATTATACACAAGGACCCATCTACGACGGATACATAGACTAATACTGTTTAAGGTCGTGAGTAATGTGCTATTGCAAAACTAACGTCTGAGAATAAGACTACCCGAAGATGGAGGTAATTAACGCACAAATCCCCACCTACGGCTGATACTTATACTAATACTGTCTAAGGTCGTGGGTAATGTGCAATTACAAAACTAAGGTCTGAGACAAAGACTACCGGCAGATGGTAATAATTAACACACAAATACCCATCAACGGCTGATACGTGGGCTACTACTGTTTAAGGTTATGAGTAATATGCTACTACATGAGGTTAAGGTCTAGTGCAAAGACTACCCGAAGATGGTGATAATTTATACACAAGGACCCATCTACGGCGGATACATAGACTAATACTGTTTAAGGTCGTGAGTAATGTGCTATTACATAAGCTAAGGTCTGAGACAAAGACTACCGGCAGGTGGTAATAATTATCACACAAATCCCCACCTACGACTGATACATAGACTAATGCTGTTTAAGGTCGTGGGTAATGTGCTATTACAAAACTAAGGTCTGAGAATAAGAATAGCGAGGATGATCATCAGTAATACACAAATGTCCATCAAGGGCTGATACTTAGACTACGACCCTTCGAAATTATTACATTTGTGGGCGAAGTGTTATTACATTTGTGGGTGAGGCGATATTTTTATTATATTTGTGGGCGTTCTATTACATTTGTGGGCGTTCTATTACATTTGTGGGCGATTATTACATTTGTGGGTAAAGTGTTATTACATTTGTGGGCGTTGTTACATTTGTGGGCGTTATTACATTTGTGGGTGCAACATACCCCACAAAGAAATACCTCTCCACTGGCATATAGTCGCCTAAAACATTATGTAAAAGCATTCTGTAGGTGTACCCCTGAAGACATGGATTATTTTCTTACCTATACAGATATAATTATGGAGACCCAAAATTGTACATGGTTCTATGAGACGTTCCCCACAAGGTATATCTGGTACTGACACACGAACACTCGCACGCTGACAAACATCAATACCCCATAACTATGCCTGTGTAGTATGTGTGTATGTATGTGTGTGTTTCTGTGTGTGTGTGTGTGTGTGTGTGTGTGTGTGTGTGTGTGTGTGGACCCACGCCGCAAAAAATTACGCTTTGTGCTTGTGACGTGCCCCTTTTGTTCTTTGCCCCCCCCCCCCAATCTCAAAATGCTTCCAGCTAGTCTTACTTTTGCCAACACATGCAGTTATATTCACATGGAAATGACGATCAATTCACAGAATTCAATGATTTTATATTTGGACACAGATTTTATTAACAATATAAGCAGTGATGACAACACGTGAATCTTGTCATTGCCGTAAATAAACTCGTGAAGACCCTTTTTTGTTGTATACATCTTATATAATATTTTAAGGACTCCGGAAACCTTACATTTGTCAGTGACCCTTGGTTTCCTTAAATAAATAAAGATATACATATAATAAATTAGATTACTAATAATGGATTACTCATAACAATTGAACAGATCTCTAACGCATGATTAAAGAGATGAATCATAATTTACCATTCAACGAGAAATTATATTGCAAATATAATATTTTAATATTAAGTCAATTTTATTTTCTCCTTTTCTCTAATATACAGCTAAAACGATTCTACATTTTTGTTCTAAAACAATTAAAATCAAACGCTTATTGGTGACATAGGAGAAAAGAGGTGACAATTATTACATTATTGGAATTCTGTACATATTGAAGAGTTTCACCATTTTCTTTCTCATAGCAGGGGTATTTTTTTTCTTTCCTCATCTCACCCGCAAGACTTTGTACTCTATCTAGAACACAGCGTCCCATTGGGTGTTAACAGTGTGTTCACATAGTCCGATATGTGAAAACGTCCGAATTAAAAAGTGTGAAGATGATTTAACACTGTGGTTAGGTTTTTCACAGAGTGTTCACATAGTATTGTTTTGTTCCACACTGTGAATTGATTCACAATGTTAAAACTCTCGAATTTAACATTGTGAAGAGATGTCACACTATGTTCACAATGTGTTCACAACTTCACACTGTGTTTCACATTGTGCTTCAAACTATGGGACACTGTATTCTTTCCAGCAGGGTTATATCGATATAAATGGCATTTTTAAATTTTAAATATGTCTCTCAATATAGCTTCTTCTTTTCTGTTTCTGGATGGATTCAATATTTTGTGTTTTAGCTTCCGGAGAAGTATCGAACATAACAGGTATCGACTCGGAGTCGAAGGAAATCCCATCTTGCTCTTCCTTAGGCAGAAAAGCTATAGTATGAGTAATCCGAAGAAGACTCCGAAGAAAACCTTGGGTCTGTATAAAAATTGTTGAGTTGGTGGTACAGGATTGTTGCTGCAAATAAAAGAAAAATGAGAAATTGATGTGGATAAAATAACAGATCACAAACGCCTGAGGTTTATTCACTTGGACTATTCTGTGAAAGAATTCGGAGTAGTATTAGGGTCCATACTTCCATCAAATAAATACTGAGATGTGAGAAACAATTTAGGGTTGTGTTACAATCAGAGCACTTTAAGCTGTTTCACTGGGCTTGAAAAATAAGAGGTCTTGTTTTTCTTAGTTAACTTTTATGTATTTGGCAAGTTGAACAAAAGATCTGCAAAATTCCGGGGCGTCAAATCTTTCGTTCAAGGAAAAAATAAAGTAAGAATTTGTACCGAGAAATTTCGGAAAGGACATATTTTTACGAATTGCTGACTTAGAACATGCAATCATTTTGTACATGAAAACTGAGTGAGTGCGAACTATGGTTATAGTTATTATATGATGTAGCATTATGAGATCAGTGTTATGTTACAGGATAACAAAATTCTACAATTGATAACTTTAAAAATGCTTTTAAACTCTGAATTCGGAAGGAAAATTTTGACATTAAAGACAAGAAATCTCATTCACAACCCTTCCACAGGTCAGAAAACATTACTCATGCCCTTGAGCTATTGATGAAGGACTTGTCTGTGAAATCTGAAGACCAGTAATTACCTAGAATTTGAAAATGCGCAAAAAACAATTGCCCTTTAGTGTATGTGCTAGGCACACGGAAGTGACTGAGCTGGGTCACTTCAAAAGCATTATTGCAGTTTTAGTCTTTGAATACTAGTCTGCATGAGACGAATGCATACAATTTTCCACGTTCAGGGATGTATATGGTGCACATTTTGTAAATTGTAAATCTCGCACCAAACATGATGAACTTAATTCCCCATGGACTGTAAGGGTCTGAATCTAGACTGGGAATTTTATTTCTACAGTACTAATCAAAGTCTAATCGTCACTATTATTCCACTACAACTATAGGTTTAGGTTCTAGTTTGCTAAAAGTTATTGGATGTCATTTTCTTATGTATATCAGTATATAAAAAGAAAATCCTTAATTTTTAGGCTTGTAAAAGAGACGTCCTGCCTTAAAAATGTCCTATCTCATTGATTTGACTCTCCCAATATTGAAACAAATTCAAATGAAACACCGTATAATGAGCCCAACGTATGCTTGAATTGAAGTGATATCTATTCATACGAAACTTTCGAGGCTTTTGTATTCGATGGGTTTTTAATTTTTGTTATTGAACCGCAACAATGTTAAACGATGTGTTCGATATAAATGAATACTTTGCAATATTAATAAGAACTTACCGCATTTGATGTTGGAGCACCCAATAGAAATAGGAAAGAAAAAGAAAAGAAAAGAAAAATGATTAGTCCAGTCATCTTACTAGATGGTTAGGCCTATCTGCACATTCCAAAAGAAAAATCATTAATAGCGTTCTCCTGGAGTTTGTCAAGTACATGTACAACCATTCCAAATGTGCAGTCATGGTTAGTGGAAATATTTAATTACGTTCTCGTGGAGTTTGTCGAGTACATACATGTACAACCATTCCAAATGTGCAGTCATGGTCAATGGAAATAGGAAATATCAGCGAATGGTTTGAAGTGATGACTGGTGTGCGTCGGGGTTGCCTACTCTCCCCAAGCTTACTCAACCTCTTTCCAGAACATGTCACGAAAGATGTCCAAAACCTAGACAGTGGAGTTCGAATGGGTCATTTGCATGTAAATAACATCAGATATGCAGACGACACCACACTCCTAGATCATGACGTTGATCATTTCCAAACAGCCACAGGTAAAATGGAACAGGTCTTTAAACCAAAAATGGGGCATGAAAATCAACAGGTCAAAATGCAAAGTAATATCTAGTGATACAAGAAACATCACCATAAATGAGGAGGCTATTAGATCCTGTAGATAAATTCACCTTCCTTGGGAACATAGTCCCCTTATTTGCTGATGATGTCAACAGACGCATCAATCTTGCTGCTTGGGCTTTTGGCAGACAGATGGACAAAATTTGGTCCAACCAAAATATCTCCCGGAATCTCAAGTTGCGGATCTTCAAAGTCCTGATCTTACCGATTGCAACAAACGGCTCAGAATCTTGGACACTGAGAGAAACAGAAAAGCACAAACTGGAAGTATTCGAAATATGATGTCTCAGGACCATTGCTAGAGTCAAACTATGAGTGACGGAGTAAAAGAAAATGTTAACATCAGGCAAGAGTTCCATCACCCAAGAAATCCACAAACGGCAACTGACTTGGTTTGGACATGTCGCCAGGATGCCTCACTCCTGACTCCCATACCAAGCATACAGACATGATTTTGCAACAACACGACCCCGTGGACCCCCCCCCCCCCGCCCCCCACTCAGATGGAAAGATTAGATCAGGAGCATCTCAGAGCTATCCCTAAAAGAGGCAGGACATCAAGCCCGGAACAGGACAGATTGGAGGAGGATTTGACATAGGCCAGCAGGGGAACACTCAGTTCTAAGCAACTAGGTCAGTAAGTCAATTTACGTTCAACGCACAACCACTTACTAACATAGTTTTGCAGTTCTTTGTTTGACTAAAATATGTGTATAGTTATAATCATGTCCTATAGGCCTATCATATACTATGTCGTAGCGGACCCGATAATACTGCGAAAATCTCGGATGTTGAATTTAACATTTAAAGTGTTGCCCAATACTAATATTAAATGGGGTGTTTATTTTCAACGCATCTGTGTTATTTCAACACCTAAACTACCTCGAACACCAAGAAAAGTGACATGAACTTTTCTTTGGCAGGATTCACATTATGTACAGATAAAAAATATAGTCATTGTTAAAATCATAAAGACATGATAAAAATAATCTCGATATCAGATGCACCCGGGCATGCTGCCAGGGTTTGGACAAGTTAACTCAATAACAATGGTCCGCTCTGACGGCAGACCTCCTCCCTACCAGACCGGGTGCAGCTAATATCGATTACACTACAACATAGATTACAAATAAAACAAAATCAATACATTATTACATGAAATAGGCAAGTATCATCGGCAAAATGTTAAAATAAGTAATATCGGTAGCATTAAAGAAAGTATATTTCAAAATAGTAAAACGGTTGACAGTTGTATAAGGATTAAGGAGATAACCTCAGGTGATGGTTTAATAGTAAAAATTAAGAGTAGAACAAATAATTACTCGAAAATAACAGAAACCTTATATAATCACTGTTGTAAACTATGAAGCTTTGATATTTGTGTTACTTTGGATGTTGGTACTTTGAAATTTGGCAACTTTTCCAAAGTGCTGCATGAAAATTGACCAACAGGATTCATGAATGGGAAATTTTACATAATACATTTATATGAATATGTATTATGAACGTATTAAGAAAGGAATGCATTTTCCCTCATCTAACAATACTAATTTAATGAAAGATGTGCAGAGAGAATTAAGGTATTTGTATATCTTTTTTGTACTCTCTGTATATAATCACGAAGGCAGCTACATATACCTCTAGAATATAATAAAATAAATGTTTTATCTGTTAATTTCATTGATTCAGAAAATATAATGACCTAACTGGAATAGTACCTGCAATCTACTGCTTCTGAGCAGCTGGAATACAACCAAGCGACGCTGGGGTCAGTTACACTGCGGTTAACTAGAATCAAGTATCTAATATTCAAACTCCATTCCAGAACTTATTAAAATTTTAACCCGCCAGTTTCAGGAACGTATATTATTTTACTGAATACTGGTTTTGTACGTGATAATCATACAAATCTACACAATCATAGTTCCGTTACTTATTATTGTATTACATGTTATTTGTTATTTATTGTTATTAATGGTTATGTTCGCTCTATTACTGCATTATGAATAGTATTTTAATTAATTACAGAGGGTAATGGGAGAGATGGATATCTCTCATTAATATTATCGATTAGATAATCTTATTTTTTTCTATAAAATATTTTGTATTTTTTGATCGTCTGTCACACTTACAAGTTTGGAAGATTATTGAATAATTCTTCATAGTTTTTTCCTTCGTATGTAATCAAATGTTAGTTTCGTTACTTTTTAATTAAGTGCTCTGAGTTCATAGAGTGATGACCTAATTGCTTAGTACTCTTTACTCTTACTATATATACTACTAATCTACTACTTACTACTATATTGACTATATAATACTCTATAATTATTTTTCATATTTTGTTGTATAGTCTTATTTCTGTGATAATTCAATCGTTAATTAATGTTCGTACCGTATAGGAAAACCAACGTGACCTCACAAATTTCGGGGTAGGGTAGATTGTGCAGTGGCAATTTCTTCCCGCTTACCCCTTCCGGCGTCTGGGACGTATCCCGAGCCTCGTACCTAACTCCTCTTGTAAACGATGTAGTTAGTATAGATCGTGTGACATTTTCAATTCCCTGAAGGCTGTCGGTTTGCTGCATGAATTCAGCCGGAACTCTTCTCGGACAGTCCTTCCTCATGCAGACATTGCCTTATCTTGTCCGCAAACCAGCGCAGGGCGGTAACATGGTTTGCATCCGCCATGGCCCCCCTCGTCAACATGAAACGAACAGGTTTGACATTACATTATGTGTATCAATTTTGGTTATTTTGCAGATACACAAGTATGGACACGTGATTGTCTTTATTTTTTTTGTACGGGAATCTAGTGTTTAGACTTGATGGAAGTAATATAGACCTAGTTCGATATTGACTTTATGATTTAGGTATACTGCCATTTTTGTTTTAAATATTGTTTTGTTTCATATATTTTTTGCTTTTAACCATACGTTCCAAAAAAGAAAAATGACAAAACATAAATATTGCATTTATTAGATACCTATTTTTATTTGTTTGATTTATATTTCAGTTTTTTTGAGATTATTATGTAAATTATGGAGTTGACATTCGCATGTCTATCCACAGTATTTTTTTATGTCCACTTGTCTAATTGATGCATGAAATGTGCCATTATGCTTTTAGGCATATAAAAATAAATGTACACGAAAACCACCCAACAACAGCATCTCACCAACAACCCCACCCCCATTGTCGAGCACAGATCAGGAATATTAAATACTGCTCAAAATACTAATTATCTGCTTCTCTAGAGACGTGAAATAAAATGCGTTTTTGAAATTTTTTCTGCGTAAAAAACAACAAAAACGAGCCTATAACAAATAAGTTTTATGCTCTGAAATTTTTACTCCGTTAAATGCGCTCAGTTTGGTTCAGTTTGAAAAACCATAAATGAAAGTTGCTGTAAGAACACAGTAAATGTGTTATTATGCTAAGTTTTCGAAAATTACTTGTCTTGATAGGGTGAAGCCGTACTTTCGGCTTATAAGGAGATTTGACAGGATTTGATTTTTGCTTGACTTATTTTATTCGTTGTATATATTGTTGCTAATCATCCCTAGGTTTTTTTGGCATGTGGCCAGTGAACTGTTAATATTTATAGTTATTCTGCTTTGAAGTTAGGTTCTAATACACTTATGAACATAGATTACCTCTGTATCAAGTGAAAGCTTAGGTCAAGTGATGTCACGTGCCTTCACACAAAATGACTCCCGATAGCGAAAGGGTGCATTTATCACGTTGATCTTCTATTAACATGAGCTCAAATCGAAATAAGGTAAAACATTCTAAACGATTTTTGGTTTAAGCTCTTTAATAGTCCAGCCATGCAAGTGGGTCGGTGTGGCTAATCGTATTTTTTTTGGTAATGATGGCATTTCAATTGTGTAAATGGTCTATTATTCAGAGTTTTTTTTATTATGTAGGGTGGCCGGGAATAGAAAGGTTGCAAACATCAAGCGATTGTGGACGGACGAATTGAATTGTAATCGTGACGAAAACAGCACGACACAAAGTTGGAACTATCTTTGTTCACCATGGTGCTCATCAACGAAGATCAATCAACATTATTATCATTGCCGAAAGCAGTTTGAAATCAGCGGGAAACTTCAATATATAATGAATATGATTATCAGCTGCTGAGCAATGTTTGTATAATTTATTTAAAGACGCAGACGTATGGTCTAAACTTACCTGATCCTAGTGTGAACGTAATGCTGAGGAGAAGAAACAGCGTCAAGGAGAGGTGACAAAGGGTGTTCGCCATGACTGTGTGATTTTCGAGTTTGACCAGAACGTACTTGTATCTTATGATGGAAGCCGCACAGAATGGAAGACAGACCTTCAGCCGGTCAGTTTAAATCCCAAGTCTTCACGGATGCAGAAGACATTTGATAGCTGGACCAGATATATCATACATGTATCTATTACATGTTCCGTGATAATTTGGCGGGGAAAATTGATTGAAGTGGTTTTGGTTTGGTAAAAGGATACATTCGTATTCACTTTCAGGTTAATTTTAATTTTTACCTCATGCTGACGTAAGTATTGCCGATAAATCGATCACTCCCCTGCCTTCTCTTTACATAGCTATATTGTTGAAGGTTTAGATCCTTATCAGCAAAGATGATTATACACTGTTTTCGGTGAAGTTAGATATACCTGTTGGCGTGTTGATTTCAATGACCCAAATTACATTAATACTATTTTTCTTATATACAATAGAATATTTTCCTGTTGAAAAAAATAAACCGCGAAAAATAGACCAAAGAAACAAATCATGGTTCATAAGTTATCTATGTAATCGTTGTAATAAAAAAAAGGGATGCTAAAAAAGAACGGAAAAACAAAACTGACTATAAGTATTCAGTGAATATAATTTTTAAAATAAATTTTACCAAAGAAATCAAGAAACCATGGATTTCATCTGTAGCAGGTAATATAAAAAATACATGAAAGTTTGTAAATTCTGTTTGCGAAAATAGACCAAAGAAAACTTAAATGAAGTGATCAATTGATCAATCGGTTGATTGAAAAATACAAACGGTAATATTTTTAATAAGTATTCGATTGATTTTGGCAACAAACATGCCTCTTCATGGATACATAAAGATAACTACATGAAATATATGACCGTGAAAAAATATTTGCCTTAAAGCCCCGTACAGCCTGATCGGGTATGACGGAATTGATGTATCATTGGTAAAACATGTTCAACAGAAATAGGTAATTTGTCTATCTATGGGTAGTTTTCTTGATAGCATGAATATTGCCAAGGTAATCCCTATACACTAAAAGATGTTGAGAACAAACAACGCGCTGTAAGTATTCTTCCTAGATTTTTTTTTTGGTCGGGGGATGATGTTCATTAATGCATTTGGGGATGAGTATTTGAATTAGTGATAACCAATTTGGATTCAGAGCGGAGTACTCATCTTATGTTTTATATGAACTTATTTATAAAATTGTTAAACCTGCAGATAAAAAAAATACTACAGTCAGTTTATTCTAAATTTGAGCAAAGCTTTAACTACACTAGTTCTTTCTATTCTATTAATTTTTTTGTTATACTATTCGGTGGTATTAGGTTGAAATGGTTTAGTTTTTTTTTTTATATTTGAACTTTTATTTCAACTTAACCCATTTGTTTCATTTAACTCTACAGTAATTAGTTATTATGTAATGTGTCTTAATTTATTTATTTCTAATGTCAGTTTTGTTGTTTTTCATGTATTATTATGTATAAATTGTAAAGTGCTTAGAAAGAAAGCGTATTAAGCATTATATATATGTTAATTATTATTATTATTATTATCATTATTATTATTATTATTATTATTATTATATTATTATTATTATTATATTATTATTATTATTATTATTATTATTATTATTATTATTATTTAAGCAATCAAAAGTATGTTTTTTCTGACAATTATGAAACTGCTGTAAAAGAACCTCAAGGTTCCATCTCGGTCCTTCACTTTTTACACTGTATATTAATGATATTTTGCAATGATTCACATGTCTTACTACTGATTATTTTTGCGATGATACTATCTTGTTCAGGTCGCACCAAAATATTAATGTCCTTCCCCTGCAGCTGTTTTGCAGTGTATTTTTTAGGCGGGCAAAATTTTCCACGACGGATTTTGCTCCTCCTAAAGGCCTCCGCACACTACACGACTTTTGTCGTACGACTGCACCGACTTGGATCCGAAATAAAAAACAAAGCTTATATTTCGTACGCAATCAGCGTGTACGAAATATAAGTTTTGTTTTTTATTTCGGATCCAAGTCGGTGCAGTCGTACGACAAAAGTCGCACAGTGTGCGGAGGCCTTAAGATATTTCAGCATTTACTTCTTATTAGGTAGATAAGTGTGTTTGACCTCCTATGATGTGGTGATATAATGCATTAGTGATTAACAAATTTTCATTGT
>JZLH01S0198129.1:51192-63106 GCA_001188425.1 Eucidaris tribuloides
AAGATACCTGGCATGACTTTCATTTTTCCTCTATCGCGGTTCTTTATTTCCGTGTTAAAAATAACATAGAATTTACATCATATTTTCATTGATAGAAACAAACTAAACAAATAGATTGTATTACTGCTATAATCAACTCAAGAGTGTTGTTTTCTCTTTTTTCTCTTTGTCTATTGAGGTAATTTATTTCCCGTGAAAGTTAAATACTTTAAAACAACAAAAGTGTACTTTCTTGCGTCAATGAGTGGGAGGGAGGTATTTTGAGAAACTGATTAAAATGAATTATGCTAAACTAAATTAAAAAGTGCTTATTTTTTTTCATTCGTGATCTGAAATTTAAAGTGAACATGGTGAAAATAGCTCACTTTTTCAAACGTAAACTTGGACATTGGCTCGTTTTTTTCGGGGGGGGGGGGGTAACAGTAATTACTATCAATTTTGAATGCCATTGATCGGGTTTTATTCCAATTTAATTTACTTTTGAGCCAGGCATATCACCGAATTTTAATACTGTGTGTTAGTTACTGAATACAGTCATGGACAAAAGTTTGGAATATATTTTCTACCAAATGCATGCAGTTTTCAATCATATCAGCAAAATGTTTCTTATCCTGAAGTAGAGACAGGGCGGCGCCACAGGGGGGTTATAGGGTGGGCGGCCACCCCCTATTTCATTATTAAAATGGCGGGAATTTTACTCTTTTTCGAAAATATCGCCCTCCTATTGTTGTTGATGTTGCTACTTAAAAAAAAAGATGGCGGGAAAATGCTTTTTATCGTCGTCGGCCCCCTGCCCCCGATTGTCGGACATTGTTCGGCTTGCATTTTTGGCTAGTAAAAAAATTTGTTTGGCGGGCAAAATTTTTCCGACGGATTTCACCCCTCCTACAATTTTACCCTGGCGGCGCCCCTGAGTCGAGCTCATTTGAACTTAGTAATGATATGATCTGTATGGGTAACTGATCATTATTCGTAAGAAATCTGCACTACGCAAAGAAATAAACATATTCCAAACTTTTGCCCAGGACTGTATGACAACTTTTCAGAGTCAACAAAATAGTACAGTAGTGTCATTCATAAATTCTAGTCTTCTCGCTGCAGATACGCGTTGTTCCCTTTCCTACAACCTTTTCTTCACTAAACATCGAAAAGGTTTAGTTAAAGAGAAATCGTAATGTTGTCAACTTGAATCGGTGAATTTACAAAGAGCCCAAGTCCACAATTTTTCAAAATTGAGATTTTGTATGTTTTATGATCTTTAAGTGATAAGCTATCTGATTAGGTACAAAATGGTCCTATAAGTTCACAATAGTGCATTGACTATTCATAACATTCATACTATTATAATCTACAAAATTATAATAACCATCATCTATAATTAATATATAATTTACATGCATAAAATGCTAGTATTATTTTCTGTTATGCTGTATATCTCTTTATGTATCGTGATTGTTTTTGTACCCAGTGCCGTTCTATATGTTTTCTTTGTTTGTAAATGTATATGTATACCCTGCCTCTTGTCATCTTGAATGCTCTTTTGCATCTCAAAGATGACAGTGGACCTGGGTTATTACTATTTGTACTTCTTATATATTTTGCAAGATGCAAGAAATAAAGACGATTTATATACAGTATATAATGCATTTAGTGCAAAAAGAGCCCAACTCCAGGACTTGGGCCTCTCTTGCATGGATTTGGCGTAATTATCATAAGTGGCAGCACTAGTATTCACAGGATTTAAAATGCATTAAGAGTATGTAGAGGACTTGGGACCCATCTTGCATGAATTTAGTCCGTCCCCTTTTAGAACGAAAAATCCATTTTACTGGTAGTTATCCTGTATCAGACCAGTAGTTTAATAGTTTGGATGTAACCTGATTTTAAGAAGTTAAAAACATGACAGAATTAAAAATGAATATGTCTATTCTCTTCTGGATGTTAATATCGTTTATTCAAGAAGGGCCCCATGTACAAAGAGTTTAGTTCGCCAACCCCTTGAAATAAAAAAAAAAAGTGTGAAGTGCTTTATTATTACAGCATTTGTAAGCCATGAACTGGTGTTACATCTTGGTAAAGTGAATCATTGGCATAGCCTCTCTTTAAGATATGAAATTTAGTTGATTTCCTGCAAAAACGTAGTTATTGGACTTGGGCCCTTTTGTGAAATCACCGATCCAATTTTGAAGCAAGTCCTTTATTAATAAGTACACGGAATGCATTAACTATTAACTATAACATGATTGTGAACACTGTTAAAGGTCCACTGTCAAGGGTCAACTCAACCACAGAAAGGATGTCAACAAGTTTTGAAATACAGGCACATATTCACAAACGTGGACTGTTGCAGTGCCATAGTGTACAGATTGTGGGAGGAAAACAAATCTTGTATTTTTTCCCACACTGTCATGGCTGTTTCCGTTGCATTATGGGTGTCATTATTGCACCCTTTTTTATGATTTTAGTCAAAAGAGGGCGTTTTACATCCTGTCATGGCAGTAGGCCTTTAACGGAAATCTGATCGCGACAATAAATTTTTTCCAAGTAGGCTGCAAACACTAAATGTTAGTCCTTGAATTTTCATGAATTTTCCTCCATGTATGTATTTATGAATCCATGTCTTTTTGCAAACGTTTGACATAATCCTTTGTGGAAACGGAAATAAAACGATATTCTTGTGTAGAATATATTTGAACACAATTCCATCCCCCGACCGTTATGGTTTCTCTTGTGCATAAATCAAATTAAAAAAAAAGATACAAAAAATAAATCTTTAGCATCAGTCTTTTCTCGCTCCCCACTGGAAATCCCCGTCTCTACTCTCATAAAAAAAATCCAGTGAAATTGTTCAGTCTTGATGGAGTGAATGTAAAAAAAGAGTGAATTTCAAGTGAACTTGAAAGATTTTCACTCATTTTGGAGTGATTTTAGGGATCAGTCAAGAATTAGAGATCAGCTTCAGGGGCTCCACCCCTTACCCCTGTCCGCGACTAGTACAGATTCTAAGGCGAGCCCCTGAAATTCATGCGTAAGGATGGGCTAACCTCTCCCTCGAATGAAAAAAAAAGTTCCGCGGCTCCTGTCAAAGGGTTTGTTTTCTGAACTTACCCACCCCTTTGAAAAATCCTGGCTACGGGCCTGATAATTATTGTATAAATGATTATTGACAGTTGACGTCTACTTGAAAATATAGACCAGACTCACTCTCATCTCATTGATTGGTTGATTAAATGATTGATTGATTGATTGATTGATTGATTGATTGATTGATTGATTGATTGATTGATTGATTGATTGATTGATTGATTGATTGATTGATTGATTGATTGATTGATTGATCGTTTGTTTGACTGGAAGATTTTTTGATTGACTGGAAGGTTCATTGATTGACTGGTTGATTGATTTAATACATGTATGTTTGTTGGATATGACTGATTCAAATGTTATAACCAATTGATGAAATTCTCGTCACAAAGACAAAGTAATGTTTCTTTTGTTTGTTTTCATTGTGTTATATTATTCATATATTATACTCCATAATTTAACATCCTCTACGAGTCTACATGCTATCAACTTTTATTTAGGCCTCTTCCGCAATTATAAATACATATTGTGTAAATTGCGAATGTTTCATCTACACTTTTATTTGTAATATTGTTTGTTTTGTTTATTTGTTTTTTATTTTTTTTATTTGCATTTAATTCAATTGCAACTAAATTTTGATTTGTGAAAAATGAACGAAATTAATTGCTATTCCTGTTCAAAATCAGTGTTGGTTCCAAAACTTCACTACGGGGGAAGGGGGTGAGCACATTTTTTACAAAGCGTTTCTAATTGATGAATATTCAGCTGACAATCAAAACCAGAATAAATTTATAAGAAGTCAATGAATGAGTGAAGAAATAAATACATAAATAGATAAACAGATAAATAAACAATTATAAAGAAAGAAATTAAAAAAAAATCTAGCATCAAAGTTAAAAAAAAAAAAAACGTTAGCAAGAGTCATCATCGTTCTTTTGCGGAAGAGTAAAGCAGGGGTAGCGCCGGGGTAAAATCTTACAGGGGCGAATTCCGTCGGGAAAATTTTCGCGGCCAAAAAAAAATTCACGGCCAAACTCGCGGCCAAATCGGCAGCCGAAAAGACGCTCAGTGGGGTGGGGGTGGTCTGACGGAAAATTTTCGCGACCAACCAAAAATCGCGGTAAAAATAGACAAATTTGAAAAAAAAAATAAGTGGTCGGCTCTACCCCCCCCCTACCCCCCCCCCCCTCATGGCGCCGTCCCTGGAGTAAGGTTGTTTTGCCCCGGTTACCCTAGAACTGCCACTGAAATGAATAGAAACGGCAAACTACAATTTTAATCAGCTCTGTCTACTACAGAACAGATTATTTTCTTGTTTATTTAAATAAATAAAGTGAGCAAAATAGAAAAGAGACGAAGCAAATCACTCGTATTGTTTCTTGCTATGTGTAATTTTATTATATTTCGATGCAATTACTATTTAATTACCGATACCATCATTTTAAATGAACGTTTACTGATATGAACAAATGATAATTTAAATTCCGACCATTAACTTCATGTGCTATTCATATATTTTCTATTTTCTATTTTCATTATAAAAGCAAGATCATTATCACGTGCATTCAAATCCACAACCATATGGCAAAAAGCAATTCCAGCAGTTACATCAATAACTGAGTTTTTACAGAACAACATATTTTGAACAAAAATGTTTTAAAGCATCTATTAATACCATTTGAGCCGTTATTGGGTCACACGTGATCTGAATTTTGGTAAAATTTGATCCGAATATTAACTCAATGGCTCAGAGTTTGACAAACATACACGTATCGGGATTGATTTTTTTACAATAAGCAAACATTATCTTCTTACTGTATTATCTTCGAAATGCAGTCTCAAAATCGACTAATCAGAAAAAGATATATTTAGATATAAAAAAAAATCAGAAAACATGTGCATAGCTGCAAGGCGAAATATATCGAAACCCGTCTATAGTGGTCACCCAACGGAAACAAAAAAGTGGCCTTTACAGACAGGTGACATCTATAGGATTCTTTTAACACGTGATTTGTTTCCAGGGGAATCGTTTTAGTGGCCACTTTAGACAAGTTAGCTGCTATAGAGAGGTGGCCGCTAAGACAGGTTTGTAAATGTTCTTTCTCATAACACACTTTATATTTTGCTTATATCAACAAAGACATTTGTGTGATATATGTGAAATTGTGTTAGTGCCACTGTTTTGCATTCATGGCGAAACTTTCGTTAAAGACATCATATTATGATATTGTTAATAGAATATGACTACAATAATGACAAAAATGGTAAAACTGCGCGTGTATATTAAATTTACAGTCTTTGAAATCCATTTGGTGAATCCATATATCATCACTTTCACAATACAAACTAATTTACAAATGCAGCGCAAACATATGTCAGTACATATTAGAATTTGCTGAGTTCTCAAGATTGACACCACTAAATGGAAGGAAATGAAGTGTACTGGAATGTGAAAAGGGAATATCAAACACAACAAGGTTAAAATTAAACTTAGAATCGTCACTGGGCCAAAAACTCCGCATCTGACAGCTTTTAGTCAAAATTATATCTTGTAGCTATAGGAAGCCAAATTTTTGTGCTGCTTGATTCTCGTTTTTCAAACGTCCAAAATAGGGCCACTGTCTTGTATATTGAGTCAAGGCACGGTTTTTTTTTTGCCTCCCCTGTATGAAAATATAACGTTTTTTAGACGCGAGGATTCGTTTATGTGTTCATTTAACCATTTTTAAACTAATTTGATACGTAAAGGTCTACTTATTAACACCCCAGAGTCACGCAAAATATTTCATGTTGATCAAATGTGGAAAATTTAAAACCTTATTGTGAACGTGCTTCTCCACTCAAAATGGAATAATACGAACAGAGAGGAAATCCGGGGGGGGGGAGAGGGTGACCCCCCCCCACACACACACACAGATAGACACGCGGGGGACACAATATCAAAACATGTCAAATGTAGCCCCGATTTTTGGTCTTTCACTAATCCCGTTATTGAATCCATTTTGGCAGACAAAACAATGGTGTTTGGCTTGCTGTTTGGTACGCGATTTTTTTTTTTTTTTTTTTTTTGGGGGGGGGGCAGGCAAAATATTTCTTGGCGTAGTCGGAGTGTGAAATATAAAAAAAAAAACCTGGTGTCCCCCCGTCTGTGATTTCCGCCCACGCAGTAGAGGGCATTGAATCATTTAAACCGATAAATAAGATGTAATTGTCATGGAAACTTCTTTCACAAAACCCAAAAATGTTCGACACACAGAACTATACCTCATAGTGACGGGATGAAACTTTTAAACAAATATGTACCACTATTCAATAATGTGAGGAAAAAAAAATCAGATTTCAAGTAAATAGTCCTTTACAACTTTTAAGGTCTGAAAGGGGCAAAATGGTACCCGTAAAGGAGCTCCCAGTGTAACATTGGTCTGCATATTTAAAGGTGCAAAGTTAGACTATTTTTTAGTGTGATACAGCTGGGATAAAACTCATATTTTTAATTCCCCTTACGCCGCTTGGGTATTTTCCCCTACGTCTCAATAACCCAATTTTTCCCTACGAACCTATGTTTTCCCATGCGAAGGTATGTTTTCCCCCTACAAAATTACCTTAGTAAATGCAATAGATTGATCACGATTTCTTCACCGGAGATGGACAAAACGTACGAATGCACACGGAAATTCTTTGAAATCCTTCGGGGATTTAAAAATATTTCTAAAAATTGTCAAACTCCCATATCCCCTAAAAATCATCAAAACCCCCTTCTTTCCCTTGCGGAAGGTCATTTTCCCCGTAGGTATCCCCTACAACCTAGGGTTGTCTAAAATCCCTACGGTAAGGGGTTTCCCCTACGAGTCGCAGCCTTGGATACCACACGTATACGTTTTAGAAGACAATTGATGTGCTTGAGCAATCACTACTGTTAGGGTCTTGACAAGGATCGTCTTGTGATGAGGAAACCGAGTCTGATGGTATAAAGGGCTCCTCAGTGACATCTACACTACTGTAGCTACTAGGATCCACCTGTGACAAAAAATACAAGAACAATCATGTTCAGAAATCGATGATACGCTTTTGGTTATTCGAGTACCGTGAACTCGATTTGACCATTGTTTTCAACCCACAGAGCCAATGATTACCATTTACCAAAAGTACGAACAGCCATAGCTCAGACAAGTGTGAATTTTAATGAATCGAAAGTGTGGAATGCACTACTAACCGTAGGCATACGGAGGGGGTGTTTTGGGTGTTCAAACACCCTCTTTTTACAGTGTTCAGGAAAAATATCTTCGTATTCAGGGAAAACACCCCCTCCTTTGGCTGAAAACACCCCACCCCAGTCAGTCGTGATTTTTGGCTGTTTGCCCGTGAACGGATATGATATGATCACACACACACACACACACACACACACACACACACACACACACACACACACACACACACACACACACACACACACACACACACACACACACACACACACACACACACACACACACACACACACACACGCACACAAACACACACACACACACACACATACACACACACAGACAGACACCCACAAACATATGTGGTATATGTGTGTGTATGTGTATGTATGTGTATGTATGTGTATGTGTGTGTATGTATGTGTATGTGTGTGTGTATGTGTGTGTGTGTGTGTGTGTGTGTGTGTGTGTGTGTGTGTGTGTGTGTGTGTGTGTGTGTGTGTGTGTGTGTGTGTTTTGTGTGGGGGGGGGAGGAGGTCCGAAAGGAAACATTTTTCTTCAAAAAATTCCTTCCACGGCCAAATCATATCCGTTCACAGACAAAGAGCGAAGAGAAAGAGCCAAAAATCACGACTGAGTGGGGTGGGGGTGCTTTTAGCAACCCTGAATACGACGATGTTTTTCCTAAACTTTGTAAAAAGAGGGTGTTTAAACACACAAAACACCCCCTCCGTATGCCTGTCGTTGACAGTACATTCCATGTGTGTGTGTGTGTGCGTGCGTGTGTGTGCATTTATGTATTTGTGTAGAGAAGGAGTCAACGATTTTAATATCAATATACTTACCGGAATTGAAGAAATATCTGATGGGCCACCTGAAAAAAAAAGTGAGTCATCCATTTAGTATATAGAGAAATAAATGGAAATTATATACCAACATAGATTCAAAAACAAATTTCCTCAAAATATGTATTTTTCCGAAGAAGGCGTTTATGGATATGGAAAAAAATAATAAAACCTACATTCCTCAAAATGGTTTAAAGTTGCCAACATGTATTAAATGGAGAATCAAGGAATGTTTTAAGTCACATTTTAAAACTGTCGTGGCCTTATTTCTCGGGTAGGAGATAATATCGTACTCAAATCTGGCATAGGATTGTATGCATTTAAATGAGAACACTTGCTTAATTGCTTTGGATACTTCATTATTATGGATTCATTATTTATATTATACTTTTATTATTATTATTATTATTATTATTATTATTATTATACTATAATTGATTGCGAGACAACGCATTATGTGTTTTACACATATTTCAATGCACTTGCATTTCATAAAAATTTGTGTTAATTGTAAAAATGTTAATTTTGTTGCAGACTTCACAATAAGAATTTGTGTCTTATTACACAATCAAGGCTGAACATGATGTATTGCGCATGGTAAAATAATTTTGTGCCTTATTGGTATCATTTTTTTTTATTCAAGAGAGGGTTGTGGCTCGACAATGATGAATTACGACAGGGACATTAACACCATGGAACAATTACCTCCCAGGATAATTACCCCCAGGACTATAGCCCTTTTGATAATTATCCTGGGGGATTATTGTCCTTGATGGTAATTGTCCCAGGGGGGATTATCCTGGGGTATTTGTCTTATAGGGATCTAGCAATGGACTTGTGTCCAGATTGTAATTATTCGGGGGTAATGGTCCAGTGGCTAATCCTGCCCCCCCCCCTCCATGACAAAAGGGCATAACTGACATTTTTTTCTTCAAAATTGAGATAAACTCCTCAAAAAAGTTTGGAAATCTGAGTTTGATCGATTATATCTCCGGTTTCGTAGTAATAATCAATGCAATCTTGATATCATCGAAAAGATTATTTAATTTTCTTTAAAATGATATCCTATTTTTTTATAATTATGCCATCACGAAAAGGGTGGCATCTTAAAATGTGGTGTAAAGTGTAAAGTGAAAAGATGCAAAATTAACAAAGTTCGGTAAGTCACGCAATTTTGTTGTTGTTGATGAGTGAGTTTTCCAATGTCTCTTTGGTTGTTATGCACTCTAATGTGAACATTGACATGGATCGAAAGAAAAACCTGCATGAGTAAGCAAACAACAACAACAACAAAAAGTGTAAAAAAAAAAACATGTATGGGCATTAAAAAAAACTGGACATAAGACATTTAATCTCACGGACCTTTCACCTGCACATTAACACCACATAGTGATAAAAAAGTGGCAGGAGCTCGATTTGCATGGATTTTCTCAGAGAGAGGGTATAACGAGAATGGACTGGCCTGCATACAACCCATACCTCAACCCCATTGAACATTTGTGGGATCAACTCGGCCAGGCTGTACGGAAGAGAGTCACAAATGCAACGACATTGGCAGGTTTGTGTCAATTACTGATTGACGAGTGGAATGTCATCCCACAGCAACGAATCACAAAGCTCATCAACAGCACGGGGAAGCGGTACCAGGCGGTGGTGCAGGAACGTGGGTCATCCACCCGATACTGAACTCTGATCATGTCATAAAAATCAATGAACATTGATGAAATCAAAGATCCATGTGAAGATAAAAATCCATGCAAATCAAGCCCCCGCTACTTTTTTTATTACTTCGTTGTGTTAATTTGGTGAAACGTCTGTGGAATTAAATGCCTTATGTCCAGTTTTTAAATGCCCATACATGTTTGTTTATTTGGTTGTTTCACTTTCTGTTGTTGTTGTTTGCTTACTTGTGTAGGGGTTTCTTACAATCCATGTAAATGTTGACATAAGAGTGCATAACAACCAAAGAAACACTGGGAAACTCACTCATCAACAGCAACAAAAATCGGGTGACTTACCTAACTTTGGTCTTTTGCAGCTTTTCAATTTACACTTTGCACCACATTTTAAAATACTGCCCTTTCCCTGATGGCATAATCATAACAAGTAGGGTATCATATTGAAGAAAATTAAATAATCTTTCCGATGATACCAAATTTGCATTGCTTATTATTACGAAACGATCAAACTCAGATTTCCAAACTTTTTTTGAGGAGTTTATATATTGTAGGGGACTCAGTACATCATGTTAAACATGCAGAAAAAATAAAAATATTAATTAGAAGTGTCACTTTGTTTCATAATCCGCTTGTTAAAAGGACATTGAATAGGGCTTTACGTGTTGAACAAAATACATTTAGCTCAATAGGCCTATCTCCAAAACACCAAAATGTCAGTTATGCCCTTTTGTCATGGGGGGCAGAATTGTCCAGGGGGTAATGGTCCAGGGGGTAATGGTCCAGGGGTAATTGTCCAGTGGGTAATTTGTCCAGGGGGTAATGGCCCAGGAGGTAGTTGTCCGGGGGGGGGTAATTGTCCAGGGGGTAATTTTCCAGGGGTAATGGTCCAGGATTTAAATGTCCAGCGAGTAATGGTCCAGTGGCTAATTGTCCAGGGGGTAATGGCCCAGGGGTCAATTGTCCACCGGGTAATGGTCCAGTGGCTAATTGTCCAGGGGGTAATGGCACATGGGGTAATTGTCCAGGGGTTGATTGTCCCGGGGGTTAATGGTCCAGGGGGTAATGGCCCAGCGGGTAATTGTCCGCGGGTAATAGTCCAGGGATTTAATTTTCCAGGGGGTAATTGTCCAGGGGGTAATGGTCCAGAGGGTAAACCTGATACGACGCTGAATATACATCGAAAGAATGACGGTACACACTTCTACTTTAAATAAGGAATGATTAAACAATCAGTAAAAGACGGTATGATTTCAAGAAAATTATAAATATTACCAATATTGACATGCATTCTAGCTGGAAATGGCATGTCAAAACTGTATAGTCTGTGTATGCAGTGTTAGCAGGAAGCCCGCCATCTACGAATATGTGTTGCAATGGTGTTATCTTTATTGAAAATTGTGTCTGTAACTTTACAACTACCAAACCATAATGCAGTTTATTTTATTTAAAAAATTCTCCTCCTCCTCCTTCTTCTTCTTCTTCTTCTTCTTCTTCTTCTTCTTCTTCTTCTTCTTCTTCTTCTTCTCTCTCTCTCTCTCTCTCTCTCTCTCTCTCTCTTCTTCTTCTTCTTCTTCTCTTCTTCTTTCTTTCTTTCTTTCTTTCTTTCTTTCTTTCTTTCTTCTTGCACTTTTTTACGAATAGTGCACTTTTTTCATGGTTTTTTTTATTTCGCCTCTATTTAGAGACATTAATAATCATGAAGGATTGTTGAAGGTTCAGATTGTTTTTTTTTTTTATTTCTTGATTTAACAGTTTCATGGGAGGTTGGGGTAGTGCATGAGTCAAATGGCGGGAATGTACCCAGATTGACCCTAGGTCAAACAAGGATTCGGTATTTTTTCGCGACGACCCAGTCCTCCCCGCAGACGGCGGCCGGGCAATAACGTGCCGAAGGTCGTCAAGTTTATTCAATCGGCAGTTGTCCAGGTACCGAACATGTGAAATTAACTCTGGGTACACCCGACTCGGCTTCAAATCTAATCACGAATTTGGATGTGAGATAGATGAATTAAGAAAAGAAAAAAGAGGAGGAAGGAGGAGGAGGAGAGGAGGGAGGTGGTGGGAGTAAGGGAAGAAAGTAGAAAAGTTGAAGAAAATT
>JZLH01S0198162.1:0-16279 GCA_001188425.1 Eucidaris tribuloides
AATTCGCGCTTCTACACTTGTGTTTTGCGTCGCCCAGTTTTTGACTCGGAAACCTGCTTGCTTTACATTACTCGCGGGGGGGGGGGGGATCTGGCGTGGAAGGTCTAAAAAATAGAAAAAAATAAATAAAGGCAGAAGACTAGAAAAACACAAATTTACAGGTTCCAGCTATAAATAGTGAAAGTGTGTTGTGTGTGTGTGTGTGTGTCGTGTGGTGCTGTCGTGTGTGATGTGTGTGTGTGCTGTTGTTGTGGTGTGATGAGTGTGTGTGTGTGCTGAGGTGTGTGTGTGTGTGTGGTGTGTGTTGTGTGTGTGTTGTGATGGGTTGTGTGTGTGTGTGATGCGTGTGTGTGTGTGTGCTGATGGTGGTGTGTGATGTGTGTGTGTGTCTGTGTGTGTGTGTGTGATGTTGGTGTGTGCTGGATGTGTGTTGTCGATGCTGTGTGTTGTGTGTGTGATGGTGTGTGTGTGTGTGTGTGATCGGTGTGTCGTGTGATAATGAATGTGGTGTGTGTGTGTGTTGTGTGGGGATGTGTTGTGCGTGTGTGCCTGTAGTGTGTGTCAGGTTGTGGTGTGTGTGTGTGTTGGTTGTGTGTGAAATGTGTAGTGTGTTGTGTGTGTATGGTGTGTGTGCTGCCCTGTGTGTACAAGTAACGCCACCTGTTTCATGCAACGTCTCGTATCGCATAGTTACAATACAGGTGTTATGTGTTTCATTTCCTTATTGTCTATGATTAATGTCACAATGGCTCAACTGCATATATCGTTCGCATGATAAACAGCAAGTATCAATTGACTGCAATTTTTTTCTTTATGCGAACCAATATTGCGATGCAGGATGCGATGTATTCTAAAAAAAAAAAAAAAAAAAAAAAAACTGAAATCACACCCATCTAATATTCGATGCAAGGAAAAATGCTGTCTTACCTGGTCCGGGACTTTCAGGAATTGGTCGACCAACATTGTGGTCGGAATTACAGGTGACCGAACATTTGCTCTGCGCGAGTTGCCTCCCGTGATCAGAGTTAGGTGTTGTCACTTGGTTTTTCTAAGCTCAGCGATAGGGTGAGAGTATTAGGGTTAGAGGTTAAGGTTAAAGTGATAAACTAAATGTAAAATGTTAATAGCCAATAACCTTTAAGCTAAGAAACAGCCCGTTTATAGGTGTTGAAATAATCGTTGGGCAATTCGTCGTACCGAGAAATCAGGTCATTGAACCGTAGATAGTACAAAATAGCAAAACCAAAATTACGGCCAGAATTGATCACTTCAGTCTATGTATGCTCCAGTGCCCCACAGGACAGCCAACCCGACCACTGCCCCTTCACTACAAGCAGCGTTGTGTGGGTTCTTTTACACGTTTTTTCAAAACAATCGGATTGGTTCATTTCAATTTTTTTCATTAATACATATGTGTAACATTTGACCCACAAGACATGGAAAATTTGTTTTGACACTATAATCGAATCAATCCAAGCATCCATTTATTTTTCAATTTAGAATATCAAATTTGATCAGTCTATTTCATTTTCCCATTCCGTCTATGTACATGTATTCCTTTTTCGCGTTTAGAAGTCAATATTATCCCCCGATTTTCCAGAAACATGATTAAATCAATGATTTAAAAAACATTGTTTTTTAAACTTAAATTCCACCAGTCCCGCTATCACCAAAGCTCCATCTAATCAATGATATCAGCGACCCTCTTAAAATGCCAGGACAGAGTGACTCCCGAAAAAGGTGGGCCGCAGTTGGCGTCACACTCGGAAAAGGTGTCAGCGTTCAAACCACACTGCCGGGTCAAGTTGACAACATCCAGTCAACCTGACCAGAATTGGTCTAGCTTGACCATAGAGAATGTGAGTTTGAAACCCGACCTTTTACGATGTGACTCAACGAGACACTTTTTCCGACTTCAGTCTAACCCGGAATTTTGAAGATTTTAGAGATACGAGTAAGAAGTATGAATCTTCATTGCTCTAGTATTAGCTATAGGCCTATGACTGCGATTACATTTCTTGTTCCCGATGTGCGTTAGAGCAATAAAATCAAATGTAATTATTGTGATACTCAAGACAATTTAAACGTTAACATCGGTATGGTGTATCCGAGTTTACGGCCTGTGCAACACTATGTAAAATCCCGGGTGTTAACTAACTGATGCGTAGAGCATGGGGCGATGTAATACGGTCTGTCAATGCCATGGACCTTCTACTAAGGTCATTGGTCAGCCACAGTGGCGTAATCTACGGCCAAAAACTGCGCCCGGGCGCAAGCCACCGATATCGGTTTATCGCCCCCTTCCAACTCTATCAGACGCCACGGTAAGCGCAAAAAATTGCGACCATTTTAACTTCCGGCGGTCGCGTGGTGAGTTTTTGGTTGGCATCGTTAATTTTTTTTCTAGGTTTTTTGTTTACCATTTTTATAACGCCCCCTAAAAGTCAGTGCCCGTGTGCCTGCCCCCTTGCCCCCCCCCAATACGCCACTGATCATGCATATGATGTGATGAATACCAAAAATAGAACTAAAATCCTTCGCCTAAATTACATGTATATTGTGCCACGTGAAATATCATCACCAAAAGAGTTAACGATATACAATGGCAAACATACATGCTGATTCATACTGTATTGTCAAGTGTCTCACTTCACTGAATCACGGTTCACATGAAACGCCGAACTCAAAAGAAAACACAAAGTCAGTCGCGCATATAAACTATACTGCCCCCCCCCCCCCCCTGGTCAGGTATTTTATTTGGAACTGTCTCATTAATCAGATATTACGGAAATCACAGTTTAACATTGTCGACACTGTTGTTCATATAATAGAAGTGTTAATACAGCGTTTTTTAATATGACAGAAATGACATTATTCAAACTGTTTTAGGTCGCAATTACATTGCTCCAACTCAAGCGAAATTTCATGACCATTACTAGGTTTCAGTAACTGCATGTAATTCAATTACTGCTAATTATGATCGTGACAGACCTTAAGGTGGAGTACACACCACATAGCTACACATAGCAGATATATTCCTTTCTGTTTCACCTTTGATACAAAATGAAATTGTATGTATTGACATAAGCATACTTGGTACCCATCATTTTAGTTTTGACTTTTATCCCATATCAGTAAGTGTCACAATGAATTCATTGCGACCTCTAAATTATACAAATACTGAACTGTATCACATTTCAAGGGCGTTAGGCTGGGCGGGTGCACTGGTGCACGTGCACCCCCCACCCCGCCAGATATGAGTTCCGCCCCTGGCCAAGAAAAGAAATTTGCACCGCCTTCTACTTTCAACACCTTGATTTCCTCAATTTTAGTTCCACCTCTTCTAAGATGTGCCCATCCCGTTCCACCTCCCCAAGATGTGCATTTAAAAGCAACATGACATATAGCAACCGATACTCTATGTAATTATACGTTGTAATTAACATTTATACTGTCACATAAAATTAATGACTAGCTTAGACGAGTACTCGAAGGTAAAATTAAGAGGTAAATATTCCAAATAATTATATTATCCAAGAAATGGTATTACATTTCTTGCATTATCAGTGTGAATTGTTAGTAGATGCACAGTATAATATACATATACTGACGGATTAAAGTGACAAAATTCAAGTAAAATTCTATCTTTTACTGTCAATTTTGTCACGGGAGGTGCACAACAATGGATATATTTGTGAATTGATTACAGCAATGCCACATCATTAATATCATGAAGAAAAAACTTTCAACTAATTTTTCAGTCAAGTATTAGAAATGATGCATTTGAAACATCTCTATCACTGACTTGTTAAGAGGCAAGGTATCACCCTGATATTCTACTGTTTGGTTTTAATCCAAAGCAGAACAATGAGAGAAAAATTATCAATGAAAATTTTGGCGAAATCCACCAAAGAATAACAGAGTTATAAAGTTTCACAGTTTCAATTTATGTGACGTCACATGCGCAGCAGCTCCCAATATGTCACGGCAATATATAATTACCATAAATTGGCATTTAATAGTTCAGTGATAATTGAATAGTTTTTTTATAGTTTGCATGTGCGGAATAATGTTTCTTCATAATATAGTGAATGCGCAGGTAAATCATATTTCAATTTCTGAGAAAACGGCACATTTTATGAAATTTACTATCACATGACATATGGCGAACTGCGGCTCGCATGTGACGTCACAAATCTAAACTTTAAACTCACAACTCTGTATTCTTTAAGTGCGATTTTCCCCAAAACTTTCATTTGATTACTATTTCTCTCATTGTTCTGCTTTTTTAAAACCAACTGAGGTCAGGGTGGAACTTGCCTTTAATAAGAGAATATCTATTCATGCAAAATGATTTCATAAACGGAGTATGTCAAAGTGTATGGTGGGACCAAATTTTACTACAATATATACTTGGATAGCTCTGGACGTACATTAACATATTGCGTTAAAAGTACTGCAGAGGAAACAGTCATCAAATTCAATTTGTGGCAGAGGACACTTACTGGAAAATACTTCAATAAATTTGTTAGCCAGATTTCTAGTAATTGAGAGAAAGACTTCAAGGGCTATACTTAAAAGTTGGAGCAAGCTGGGCTTGAATTGCTTCAGGAACTTCTGTTAAAATCAGTTTATCACCTAAATAGTCTTTCAGAACTCTGCATCTCTTATGATCCGCTTAAAGTTTGTGAAAAGAGGGTTCACATCATCATCAAATATAGAGGCCTTTGCAGCTGTCTTCATGTTATTTACTGATTGCACTCTTGAGAGAGTTGAAAGTTGAAGCCACCATTCTCTGAGTATGACTTCAAACGACAAATATACAGCATTTTTGAGGGCACAGCATCAGTTAGATAGCACCTGAGAAGCCCTAAAAGGTACTTTAGCATTTTGCCCAGCATGAGCAAGTCCGGTTGCTTATCGTTGTGGTCTTGATCTTGACCTATCAAGGTTGAAAATCACAAGATGGCATTGGTATATTTGAGATTGTGTCCGCCACACTATGACAAGATTTTGCAAAATGAACAAATCTTTACGTCAGTCCCAAATATGTAGATTATCAAGTACATGTACATACAGTGAATAATGCAGGCCATATTTCAATTCGAATATACATTTTTTTTGCCATTGTACTGTCAATGTGTTGTTTGGGTGGTGGGGTTATTTCATATTACTCTCCCAGTGATTTGCTCACTGACTTACAGCAATATCCAAGGACCAATTCCATCTAGTTGATGGAGTGATAGGCTACGTCTTGTCTAAGAGGTACAATGATTTAGTGGGCAGTAATAATGCTATTTCAAAGCATCGTGAAAGGAACAATGCATGCACTGCCAACCGAGGAGAACCAAAAGGGTTGTTCAATTGGCAATCTCCCAGCTGGCCATCTCTGATGTTTGCAGTCTGCGGCTGGCACTGTAAGAAACATACTAATGTACTTTACTTTCCGCTGCTTACGTATAACTGGCCGACTTGAAAAAGGTCACTGTTATCGGGAAATCTTCATGATTGTTTTTAAATCAATCAAAGCCAAAACAGTGATGCTGACTAGGTATCAGGATGCAGCTTGCCAACTAGGATGTTTGTCATAACTCTGATCTGGGACAAACTGCATTCTGTTCTGAAGAAGACCTTTTGTTAGTGTCTGTAAATGTTTCCTGATAAGATTTCCAGGGATTATTTAAATTGGACAGTAGCAAGGCAAATTCTGAAAATTGATGCACGCATATGTTGAAAACTTATGATGATAATTACATCTCATGCTTGATTTCGGTGTCAAGTTGCAATGAAAGTACATGTACATGTTTTTTTTTTTTTTTTTTTTTTTTTCTTACACAAGAGTGCATGGGGACTTCAATATATTGTGGCACTTGTACAGATATTTAAAAGGTCCTTCAAATTATCCAGCAATGACAAGTCATCCATGCTGAATAATAATGGATATCAATCCATTTCATCTTATAAAACCTTCAATTCCTCAGTGACTATGGAAACACATGATGAGGTTTGGGGTGATGTGCATGCTATGGTAGATCACAAGCATCTTGAGTTATTCTCAAAATGCTTGCAATGGACCATGTTTCCATGTCAAGTATCGTCTTATCATGAACTTTCATTATTTACACGATAAATAACATGGTCACGGAAGAAAACATCAAATCGCTATTGCTTATTAACGTCATCTAATTCCCAGTACCGACACAACATTGATAGGTGACCAGACTGACAAACCACACACAGTTATTCATTACTTTAGCTAATCAAAAAATGATAAATGAACATTTCAAACTTACCTGCATCACAAGCAGACTTAATACGTTTATATAGGTTCTATAGTGAAAGCAATTCGCCAACTTTGTTGAAACATTAAACCACTAACACTATATCGAAGTGTTCGTTAGAATATTCCAGAAGGACGCTGAGAAGTGATTCAGAGTAAAGAACGAAGGTGCCTCTTGAAGCTTTGGAGACTTTCTTCAGGAGAAACATTTGAAAAATACATGTAATGACAAACCTCATTAATCTCCTCAAGAATAACCTCAGATTCAATGCCCAATATTGTAGCTGCCCTTTTCCTGAAAGGCTCCGTGGAAAGTATTCAAAATGAAGATTTCAGGACCTCGCTCACAGCCTCTCTTATCTTTCTTCAAAGACTTCAAAATGACTGCCCGAGGTTTTCCTTCAGCTTGGATTAACCAGAAGGTCATAAGTAAGCAACATGTGGACTCTAAAGATTTTGGAGGACAATCTTTATGTCAAGGAAATTGCCTACCAGATGGAATTGCGCACTGGTGTACAATATGTCCTGCTGCAAGTATCGACTCAAACTGGATGGCTCTTTGCTTTTGAGACAAAATCCCTTCTGAATCTGGCCAGTGGGAACAAAGCTTGGAAGCAGATGATACCTATTTGCTATTCGAAAAGTTGAATCATCAACATTGCTTCAGGTGGAATTTGCTCTACCTGGCTTCTTTGGTCTGGGGCAGGGAAGTTCCATTTAGCAGTTAAATCCAGCATCAACTTGCAAAACATGAGGGTCATGAGAGACTTCAAAATTTGGATTGGCACGGTAATGACCTCAACCTTCTTTCTGCAATCACCAATAGTCTTTCTTGATATATTCGGTGCTGAGCAACGAGGAAGCAAACTTTGCACGCATACTACGTCTTCAATCTGCCACGTGAGGTGATAGTTTACGTTGATGTAAGTGTTGTGCATGCAGAGGTAGAGGGACTCGTACATGATCATTAATTTAAGCATTATGTTGGGATGAAGTGTCTCTTAATGTGAATATTTGGTGAATAGCGTATCGGAGTGAGGCCAGTCTTTTTTCACACACTGTAAGAAAATTAGAAGATTACCACAGACCCCTCTCCACTTTGAGAAGGACTTCTTTGGTGTTTTGGCTGGTATACTACACCATTTATGAATACTTACTGAGAGCTTGAAGATTTTTTTAGGAGTTTGTATCCATGCAGCCTCCGATGTCTATTCGTAGGTTGAATGCTTGTGTGATAGTCGTTTTTGCCGGTTTCACAATGCATAACTGTTTGCAAGGACCATACTGTCTCTTGTTTACACTCTTAGTCTTCTCGGGAGGTGCATTTTTTTTCATTGTCTACTTTAAGTTGCAATGTCAGCGTGTGGCAAGAGGATTCTTCAAGCATGGGGCTCCTGCAGTTAGATCCTCTGCATGAAATCAGGAGTTGGGTTTCTTGCCAACATTCAGCTCTCCTAATAGATCCATACATCTGGTTTTATCAGCCATTGGTTCATACTACTGCCTAGCCAGTGTGCTGCCGCCTTTGCTGCTGATTGGTTTGATTGATCCAGCCAGTGTTCATCAATGAAAGTCTTGCAACTTATTACGACGAAGGAGTGTGTGAATTTCCGAATGTGGTGTGATATATATTTAAACTTGCCACTCATTAAGCTAATCTACATATGGTGCTTTGATCTCTTCACAGTATCACACGAGCTTAGCATGTTCGGCGATGCGTGCGGATTGGGATAGTCAGTGCAACGGCTGCTGCCGTTAGGTGGGGGTCCTATATCTCTATTCGGGGGGAGGGGGGGGGGGGGGGTGGGGGGGGTGGGGGGGGGTGGGGGGGGAGGGGCGCCCGTGGGGGTGGGCGGGGGGGGGTGGGGGGGGGTGGGACGGGGGATAGAGGGGGGCGGGTGGGGGGGAGGGGGGTGGGATAGGGGGCGGGTGAAGCGGGGGGGGGGGGCGAAGGGGGGGGGGGGGGGGGGAGGGGGGGCAGGGCGAGGGGTGGGGGGGGGGAGGGCGGCGCGGGGGGCGGGGGGGATGGGGAGAGGGGGGAGGGGGGATAGCAATGAGTAAACAAGACAGATGTGAGATGAATTAAAGCACAGTTATGTATTGGTATGCATGTCATCGATGTATATTTGTTGGGAATGCTATGCTAAAACTCCAAATGGTATTAGATCCACAGTATTCAAGGTGTTTGGTGTTACTTTTTGCTGGCGACAGGTCAAGGATCTGGTTATTTTACTGTATAGAAGATACAGGCGACTCCCATTATAACGAAGTCTCTGGACCAGCGGTTTTCTTTCCTTGTATAGAAATTATCATTATAACGAACAAGTGAAGTATAATTAAAGGATATATAGATGTTAATTTTGATGGGACTGAATTTTTACTTCGTTGTAACAGGAATTTCATTATAACCGTGTTCGATTATAACGGGAGTGCAAATGTTAAATCACAAAAATGGATATTTCAAAGCTAATCACGAATTCACTTATATTTTATATTATAGAACTACAATGTTATTCTTAAAGTCTAGTCAATCTACATGGCAATTGGCTTATTCCAATAATATCTCACAGCAAGCCAGGAGCCATTTTAGCTCTTGAGATTAAGAATTAGAATTAAGGTAGGGTTTAGGATGAGACTAGGTATAGGATATTAATTAAACTAGGGATTTCGGTATAGAAATTGAGGTCGTTAACAAATTAATTCAGATTGCCATATAAAACAAACATGGCGCAGTAAACAAAGAGATGTAGACAAAATGCCAAATACACCAGCAGCTTACATGTAAACAAAGAGAATTTGTGAAAATTAGTCCAGTGATTAATGGCACACTACACATACAGTACGTTTGCTAGTACGACTTTTGTACACACCAGAAAAAATACTTCGCGCACTCTCTCCCTTCATTAATCTCTTATTGAATGCTGCCCAAATTTCAGAAAGCATGTGTTCATGAACACAGCCCAATCTGTTGAAACCCATACTTTGGGGTTGGACAGCATCTTCAGATCGTTCTGGCATCAATCAATCAATCCATCCATCAATCAGATTCAATCAATCAATCAATCAATCACGAATGGAGCATTGAACATGCACTACACACTCACATGACCTGTCACTATCAGCAACATTCCACTTCCAATACAAACATTCGAGATATTCATACAAGTATGCTTAAAACAGTTATCGCGTCTGTCTCAAAATAAAAACAGCGAGAGTGATAATTAATGCATTTGCTTGAATGACAAGCAAAAGGAAATACCAGGACTGGAATCAGTTCAAAATGTTTCAAGAGCAACACAGTGAGAAACATATGGTTGCTATATTTTATCCAGATTATCCTGGAAAGGAAAGTCTTGAATCTGCGTACTTTGGAAGAGAAACAACTTCAAATAAGCAAGCTCTTGCTAGCATATGAATTTAAGAATGAGTGACAATATTAGAAATTTCAAATTCAACTGGTGGGTACAAAGTTGTATGAAAAAACAGGAAATCCAGCAAGATACATGTATTGTAACTTTTTTTGTCTACTCTAACCTCTCACAAGGAAAGAACATTTGATCATTAAAGTTTAACAAAAAATTAAACATTGGCTTAATTTTAGCATGATTTCAATTCAAATTCAGGTCTGTGTCCAATCCTGTTATTTCCCACTGAGTTTGTTTTCAAATTTCAAAATTCAGAACTTTGTTGACTGAATAGCATTAAAGTTATCCTTTTCTCAAATTTTCTCCAGTTCAATCACATTTTGTGAAAAAACTTGACATAGACTGAACTTTGGTACTTTGCGACTCATAAATTTGTTTTTCATTCACTGTGTTCAGTTGATCTTGATTGTGACAGCATATTACATTAAAATTGTTTCGGACATGAATCACACGATTTTATGTACAAAAATGTGTTTTGGTTTAGTGTCAAGATGCAAATGAACCACTGAAAGTTTATAACGGGCAATTCCATAAAATAATCAACTTTGTTACGTCCCGACCCCCATTCTTCTGCATTCTTAATGCCTTTGCACTTCCACAAAACTGGCTCAAGCCATGATAATTTAAGAGCATTATAACCCTTTAAGAACAAGAAATCAAAGAAATCATTTCCGGAAGGTCCCACATATAGGGGGTCGGACGTACTTATTTTATGGAATTGCCCAACTGTACTTGTATTTTCGAATGAAGCTGTTCGTACTTGTATATTTGAGTATAACTGACGCTACTGTATTTGAGTAAAACTGATAAAACTTGTATTTGAGTGAAACTGACGGGAAGTGGGAACAGATTTTTAACTCCTAACGTGTCAAGGCTTTTTTAAAGGCACTGTATAACAATGTTTCCAGTTTAAAAAATCTGAGCTACATGATTCCCCATGCTACTAGTGTCGTTGATACAGTCTAAAAATGAAGCCCTGAAAAAATTGCGTTGTAAAACAATCATTAAGTGCTTTAAAAAGTGAAAATCATTGAGACCATTCCAGCTTTTTTCCATAGACTGCTGTGTTGCAGAATTTCCTATCGCCCGATATAAAATTAATGTGCCAATTCTGCACATATTGTACTAGTGACAGCTTTGTTTTCTAGGTGCTTATTTGTTCCATTGCAAACACGGTCAGATATGTCAGATAGCCAAAGTTCGACATTTTATTAAACGGGTCTAGTGTCTTTAACAATGCCACATCACACAACTTTTTGAGTGCAGTCTCAACTTTGAACAGATGTAACTTTGTACACATTTCATAAACGTGCTGTGTACAAATACAAAAGCTATAGATTAAAGTGGTACACCCTTTCTAGCAATGCAATTTTTATTTCAACGTTATAGTTTGTAAGGTACAACAGGGCTCCACACTAATTTTTTTTCCTGCTTGCCCTTCGGGCAAGTGACATTTTCACTTTCAGATATTTACTTGCCCGATAATAAACAATAAACAAAAACATTTAAAAATGGTTTCTCACTAAATTCAAACAATAAGGCTGCTTATAGCATTGTACATTTCTTATTTTAATTCTGGGGGTCACAAAAGGTGTAATTTATGAAATTGAGTCATAAAATTAAATACAATGAACAAAAAAATGTTGAAATAATCCTGAACACAAAATTTTATTCATATTGTTTTTGGACATGTGGCTCATTTCATGATCAAAATTTTACTTCCCCAATTGGGTAAGTAAAGTTTAACATTTTGAGTTTTTACTTGTCCCACGTGAAATTTTACTTGCCCCGGGCAAGCGGGCAAGTGCTAGTGTTGAGCCCTGGGTACAAATTCATTTTGTGCTCAAATACAAAAAAAAATACACACAAGTCTGCGAGAAAATCCAAAATTTGTAGGAAAACATCCAAAGTACACCTACAGTTTTTGGAGTGATTTATTGAGGGTTGTCCCTCTGCCATGATATAAAAGAAAAAGATGTCTCACTTTTATATTTTTTACAATTATTGGCACTTAAAGAATGGGTAAAATTTGTGGAGCAAAATTGCTCTTGCAAAAAAATTAAAATAAATAAATAAATAAAAATATTCATATCTGATGGAATATGTGGTATGCATACTTCTGTAGAAAATAATTGCAGTACATGTACATGTACTTATCAAAAACTGTCTGCTTGCATAATGGGGGCAATTGTGAGTTTTGTGACCCTATTGTGACCCCACTATTCCCATTCAGCCTCAACTGTGAACAAAATGTGTATACTCTGTATAATTCTACATTTCTACTAAGTCTTATTGGTATTGTGTATAAATTTCTTTTGTACAATGAGTATGATTATGAATGTACATGTACATGTATATGTGACCAGCTACACTGAATGGGACAAATCCTAAACTGAGCTACGTTTATTTGAAGCAGGACAATCGTTCAAAATCTCAAAATTGAGAAAAGGGCTGTATTTTACTACATGAGAGACTTTTCAAATTTAAACAAATACAATAAATGCAGAAATGTCCAAAATTTCTGGAACGGTATCATAATATCATTCGCACATACGTATATTCATTGTCGCTATATACACATTATAACTTTTTTTTTCAAAATGTGACATAAAGTTGACCATCGTAATGAAGCTAAGAATTTGGGCTTTTCTTTGCTTAATATATTATTTTTCAAAATTTATGACAAATTCCTTCATTATAGGTATAGCGGGTCACATGTGATGTAAACACAATCTTAAAGGTGGTGTTTCTCTTTTGCATGCCTAAAAATTGTCATTGTGTAAAGACACTGCTATATATAGTATAAAGAAGAAAATAATATTTTTCAAAGAAACTTCGGCAGAGTATACTCTAGAAACTCAACTTTGTTGGAATACAGTGCTGTTAGATTTTTGAATTGAAATAATTAATTAAACCTATACTGAAAGTACCATTCTATTTCCAGACCCTTGTTGATTAAATGCATTCATCAATCACATAAGTGAATTTATTTACAAATTAAATTTCGAATGTGCACTATTCATTATACAGAACAACTTATTCTGAATTATTTCATTGAGCCCGACAATGAGATTTAAAAAACATAAACGGTTTTGGGGTATTCTTATTTAATTTCTTTTTTGGCATTTTTTCAAATTATACATCATGGTCTTGAAATTCCACAGACATGCCCTTCAGGGTTGAAGTGCAGTTTCCTTGCATTTCAGGTACCGGTATGCAAAAGAGATCCCCTACTTTTAAGAGTGATGTGTGCCTTACAAAAATCATGTTGATCACTGTGAATTTTTAATCTTTGTACAGTCGGTCTGTATGTGTGTCTGGGTGTAATGTGGGTGTGTCTGTCTGTCTGTCTATATGTCTGTGTGTGTTGGGGCAAATGTTTTAACTGCAGAGTGTTCATTTTCGTGACTGGTCCAAATTGTTTCTTTCAGTATAATGTCACTAAATTGATGTGTGGTTGTAAGGTTTAATGTTCGGGCCGGGGCGTGTGGGATCATACTACCTCTAATAATTACAAACCGGAGCGAGGCCCATCGGACGGACGGTGTGTCACTGCGTCGGTCGTCGAGACTACCAGAACAGTGAGGCTTGAGACGGTGAGGTCCCAGGCAACACAGATAGATAGTAGACGTACGTCACAGGAGGGATTGCTGCTAAAATGAAAGGATTTGAAGTATCTGTGAGAAAGGTTGGACTTTGGAATTGACATTAACAATAACATTCACATTCATCATATTCCGAACTTTGGGGGAGGGGAACATTTATAAGGGTTTGATATGAGTTTGATTGTGTAAATTAATACCAGTAAGTTTTAGCAATATATTCTGGTAAAATAACAGTAAGTTTACTTTCTACAATATATTCAAAGTCAGTTACAGTACAGGTTTTCAACTTGTAAAGTATATTATACCATATCAGAGCAAAAATGTCAAATACTTAATTTGATCAGATTTGTAATTTTTAAGCTCCCAAACAAGCGGAACAAGGAACATACAAAATAGGAATTGAATGCTCTTTTTTTATTTTTTAATGTCAACAGTGCTTACCTTAAAAATCTGGAAATATCACTTATTGTGTTTTACAGATAAGAACGATCACATCAACAATGTATGTTTTTTATTTACATGTACATGTAGAAGAACTGATATTATATATTCTCCTTAATGTGTGCTTGTGTGTGAATGTATTTTGTGTGTGAATGTATTGTGTCTGTCTGTCTGTCTGTCTGTGTATGTCTGTGTGTGTGTGTGTGTGTGTGTGTGTGTGTGTGTGTGTGTGTGTGTGTGTGTGTGCGTGTGAGTTTGTACAGTATTGTGGATACACCTTGTAAAGAATACCTGTGAAACTCTGATTTTAGATATTACATGTATGTTAGTATAGTCTAGGACAGATTTACAGTAGCTCTACAAGGTGTCAACTGTGTCTAATACCAAGAATATAATTAGTAGTACAACTGGCCTGGGCTTAATGTACTTTGCCCTTTTTTGATAGTAAATGGTACATGATATGGAGCTGAATGGAAGTTGTGTAGATACAAATTTGTAAGAAATCTCCAGGTAAAATTAAAAATATCATACAAAAGGTTGTCTTTACTTATTTAGTTTCAATGACTTTCAATGATCTCTTAACCCTAATCAGCCTGGGGGCAGATTCTATCCCCCCCCACCCCCCAACGACATTTTGCCTACCGTAATACATTTTTGACTGCCACGCGCAAAGCAGTCAATGTAGTGTTTTCATGACTTTTTCTTTTAAATCTCATGCATCTTTTGACATTAAAAAAAATTGTCCCCCCCCCCCTACACCCCTTTTATACTGACAGCCAAAGTGGATTTACATGTACTCCGGAGTTCAGAAGGAGTTACTCCACTTTGGAGGGCAATATGAAAATTCTAAGATTTTTTCAATCCAGAATCAAAGCGGAGTACTCAACCCACTTCGAGAAGAGGGTTACAGGCGGAGTAACTCCGCACCGGAAGTGCAGTTCGGTTTAACTCGGTAATCTCACACGTGTACATTTCCTGTCCCAACTTCACAAGCGAGTTTAGTCGTGGCCGCAATTCCGGGGTTTGATTTTGTTTTGTAGCGTGTTCAGATCGTTCGGTTCTAGATTTTTTTTGACGTAAGTTGTTCTACTGATTTTCAACGAAAGTATCCGAAATCAATACCCTAACCATAGAACTTATCTAACTCCAACACCAAGTTCGTGAATTGATGGTACTTGAGTCAATCGTGTTTTTGTACTCAGATCACACAATCGTCTGGCAAGAGATCAACTATTAAGCAGTCAAGTATGTAGGCCTTCAGACCAATGTAATAAGCCATTGACTGCGAAATTTGCGCGAACCGCTTGTTGAAGAAATTCGGCCACACATTATATGGCGCGAACTCGCATGTAATCCATGGAAACGACTGCGGATACGCCGCTGCGGTACTCTCTTGTATGAAAGGTATAATTTCGGTCCACAGTATAAGCGTATCAACTCACTCCAGAATTAACCCTAATTAGCCCGGGGGGGGGGGGGGGGCTAATTTGGCCCCCCCCCCATCAGATCTCGGCCGCGGATCGCGCGATCGCCGCGAAATTTTGCACGTGCATAGAGCTGCATGTAATCTCCAAGACTGTATAGTTAGATTTTTGAAAAATAATTATCTTCTATTTTTTAAGTAATTAATTATGCAAATTTATGTATAAAAATCATATTTTTGCCTATAACTCACTTTAAAAAGCTCACAGAATGCTAATTTTTGGTGATAATATCCTTTTTGACATTTCTAACAATTAGGCCTATCTATCAAAAAAATTGCGGAATCAGAATTAATTTCTTATGTATTTTATTGTTTCATGAATTTCTTATGTATTTCTCTGTTTTTTGACCTTTTGTTTTTTATTGTTTTTTCGATGAAATTTGTCGGGGACACTTTTGCGATCATAAACAGCATAAATTTAGTTAATTTCAACCAGTAAAAGTAAAAATAATCACACATTTATGAATTTGGGCTGAAAATAACACACGATTTCACGTTATTGAGCGATTCTTGGTGTGACATTGAAGTATGAAAAGTTGCGTAACTTCGGAACCGCGTACCCGGATGTCACGAATTTGGTCTCAAAAGATGCACAAGACTTGAAAGTAAAAAGTCAGCAAGCGACGCGGTCAAAAAAATTTGCTCCGCGGAATGGTCGCGAACTTTGTCGGGGGGGGGGGGGCGTATTTTAGCCCCCCCTGGCCAGATAGGGTTACAAGTCACTCTCTGTAGTAACTTCACTTCGCCTAAAGTGGTATTAGATAGCATAGTCAAAAAACCCTTCCTGATTAGGGTTGCCATTCTGAAATGATTGAGCACTACATGTATAATTGCCAGGATTTTAACATGTATTTGATGCTGAAAATTGCAATCATACAATCAAAATCCAGGCCAGGGACTAGTTTAGTAGAACAGATGTTCACGAAAGTTTATGTAACTAAGAGCACTTTATACAGAAGTCTCAACTCTCAAGTGTCTAAACTGGACACACTCAGTTAGTGTTAAATATAGTGTACCAGTTCAAGTATGATGGGATAAATTACAC
>JZLH01S0198195.1:30688-57688 GCA_001188425.1 Eucidaris tribuloides
TAATGACATTTTGCCGATAATGTTGAAGAAATTAGCGATCATACTCGTAGCATTCTTTCTGGGCCACCCTATATAGACGTGTTCCGTTTCAAGAACAATACATCGCAACAAAAGATGAGTATCTTTGCAATTCTTAAATTCAGGAACAACTGTAAACCTGGGTTATTGCATCATATTTTGTTGTTCCCTAGAAGCCCACGACTTTGTCGCACGTTATACGTTCTCGAAACAGATCTACAGCATTTAAACACGACCAAATAAATTAAAATTGATTAACAATGAATTATCATTATCCGGATGGGTTCAGTAATATTTACAAATACGTCATTAAATTGAGTACGCCGGTCGGATTTGTAAAAGAATTAACATCAGGCGGTATGCAACACTGCGTACACGGTGAGTGGTGATTTTTGCCAAGAACAAATTAAAATATTGGAGCAAACTTTGAAGAACGAGATGGAGATGCTGATAAATACCATAATACAGCGTGTCCCCCCAAAGTCCTTCTGGAAGACTGCTATATTAAATCCAAAATCAAGTATCATTCTATATTTAGTGTTCACATTTAAAAAGCCCATTTTATTTTCTAACTTTTGTGAAAATTTCATTGGTTTCGCTTTATTGGTTTTGAATACACAGTATATTATGTAACAGCAGTGCTTTGCAGTCCATTCCAAGTTTGCAGTGCTACATCAATGCATCAACCCGAATGTAAATCCGGTGAAAGGACATGCAGGAGAACAATAAAAGTTTTAAAGCTGGACATGGAAGGACAAACCATAAGTGGAACACATTATGTGAAGGCGAACACGACCACTGGAACAGAACTTTGATTAGTTTTCATTTAAAAAGTGTATGAACACTCGTTGACATGGAATGAAGTATAATACAGTATGTCTATGATGTGCCTTTGTTTTCACCAAACTTGGAATGGGCTGGAAAGCACTGATGTTTCATAAAAGCAGTTGTATTCAAAACCAATGAAGCGAGACCTTTGAAATGTTCACAGGAATTACAATACTAAGTGGACTCTTTAAATATGTAAACCTAATTGAGTATAAAACTTGATTTTGGTAATTATTCTGTGGTCTATGAGAAGGACATTTTTTCTGGGACACGCTGTGTAAAGCTCACGTACCGATGTGTATACCGGGAAACTTCTTCAGATACGTCTCGTGACTCTCGTTACCCGTTGAGGTTTTTAGGGACACTACTAATAGCAAGTTTTTTTTTTTTAATCCCGTATTGAAATAAATAAAACAAATAAACAAAGTGATATGACTTATTTTGTCTTCTTCGATATTTTTGTTCTTTCCAGACGCGGCTATTCAAACCGCGGGAGCGATCACCGAGACATGCCACTGGCACGCGAAGACAGTATGAGACCGGTGAAAGTTCGCAGACCGACCACACTGGTTGTCTGCGTCTTGGTGGTTGGATTCTTCCTGTGCGTGAACCAGAGGATACAGTACGAATCGAATGAGAGAGGTAAATGACGTCATATCACTAATTAACAAATATCTATTAATTCTCCCATATAATAGCTAAAGCTTAGGAGATGAATACAAGAAACTTATTTATGGCTTAACAAGATTGGAAGGAATAAAAAAAATGGCCTCTTGACCTAAACTGGTTGAAATATATACCAATGGATACACCAGCTGGAGTGTATCCCCTGGATGGAAGGATTTATCTTGAATTTGTTTACTTAAGCCAAATCAAGCATGAACATACTAGCATTTTGTTTTTCTCGATTCCGATAGAAATAGATCCCAAAGAAAGCTACACAACATACTTGTCTGTCACAAGGCATATTAATGGAAGTTATTTTAGAACGAGTCAAGTTTTGGCTACCACATTTTTACAGTAGAATCCTTGCACAGTTTACTTCATTCAAGAATAGTTCACCCCAAGTTGAGGGCTACCCCCAATCATGTCATTTACCTTTATTGACTGCTGCCACGAAATGGTGTAGTTGTTGCTGCTGCAGTTTCTACTTCTTCCTCCTCCCAATCGTCGTCTCCTCTCCTTCTTCCTCCTCCCAATATTGCTTCTCTTCTTATACTATATGACGAACTACTACTACTTCGACTACTACTACCTGACTACTGTACTACTACTACTGCTGCTGCTACTTCTATGCATGTACCTGTTCCTCCTTCTTCTTCTCCTTCTTCTTCTTCTTATTCTTCTTCTTCTTCTTCTTCTTCTTCTTCTTCTTCTTCTTCTTCTTCTTCTCTCTTCTCCTTCTTCTTCTTCGTCATGTACAGACGTGAAGGTAATTTGTGTGTTCGAATAAGCAACCTTTGAAATGACGAACCACACCCATCTTCATCATCATCATCATCATCATCATCATCATAATCATTATTATCATCATCATCTCCATCATCATCTCCATCATCATCATCATCATCATCATCTTCTTCTTCTTCTTCTTCTTCTTCATCATCATCATCTCCACCATCATCATTACCATCATTATTATCATCATCATCATCATTGTCATTATAATTATCGTCATCATTATCATCATCGTCAACACCATCATCATCTCTTCAGCAGCAATAGCATTATCACCACCACCACCATCATCATCATCATCATCATCATCATCATCATCATCATCATCATCATCATTATCATCATCATTACTATCATCATCATCAGCAGCAGCAGAATTATCATCATCATCGTCGTCGTCGTCGTCATTATAATCATCGTCATCATCACAGTTATTATAACTTTCATCGTTCATGTCGTCATTGTCATCATCACCAGCAAATACACGGTTAACTAAGTATTTCTGTTTCATTATCATTCCAGAGTTCAGAACTCGGAAGGATGCAGGCGAGATGGTCATGAACCGGAGCCGTCAAGTCGTTTACGTCAGGATCAACATCACGGACAAACTCTACTCAAATATAACCAAACTTGCCAAACAACAACTCCCACCTGCACCGTCATTTAAAAATATCACCTTAGAAGAAGAAAATTTCATCCTCGTAGAATCAAAACGAAAACAGTTGACAAGGGAACGGCTGAGAAAGAAACGCGAGCTAATGTTACTCAGACGCAAAACGTGGGAACAGTTTCAGGCAGAGCGTAAACAACGACTTCATGACGTCTGCGAAAAACGGGCAGAGTTACATACCAATTTGACGCGAATCATTTATGACAACCCTAAGCAACTGTGGCCATTTGTTGTCAATGACGAATATAAACTCATTTACGCTTTAATTCCCTCGGTTGCCTCGAAATTTTGGAAAAGCACTTTCCACACGCTCCAAGGAGATACCAGTTTTTCCTCTGACGCTTCTTCAAAGAGTGGTCCATTCTCCAGTTTGAGAAATCTAAGCAGTTACGAGCCGCACGAAATCGAGCATCGCTTACGCAGCTACACCAAATTCGTCTTCGTACGAGATCCGTTCGTGCGGGTGCTGTCTGCCTTCAGGCGGAAAGTTCTCCCGCCAAATTCGAAGTACGTGAACAAGTACGGTCGTCTGATGAGCAAGAACTACAGGAAATTGACTGCAAGTGTGCTCATGAATTCCAACTCCAATGTTACGTTTCGCGAATTCGCGAAATTCGTAACTAAATATGCCGACCAGTACGTTGAGGGGGATTGGTACCCGTTGTCGAAGATGGTTCTACCTTGTGCTATTAATTACGACTACATTGGAACGCTGGAATCGGGATCCAAGGATTTCGTCAATGTTTTGAAAAATATTCATATCGATCACCTTGTTAAATATAAACTATCGACTTTTCAATACTCTAGCCATGACGCTAAGGTTTACGATCATTACTTTTTGAAACTCTCGACAAGTCGGATAAGGACACTTTACCGGATGTACCAGGCAGATTTTGAGCTGTTTGGTTACGATTTACCTCAATATATGCACCCATGGGTCTTCGATAAATTCAGATGAGGATTCGAAAAATTTTAGAACTACAAACAAGAAGAGAATAAAGGACTGTGCATTTCATGCGGAACTGCCACATTGCCAATATAATATCTGACCGCAGACAGTTTTTTTTTTCAATTGAAGAGCCATTCCGTGTAAGTGTCACGCGAGTCACGCATGCTGTATGTCACACAAGTCACGAACCAGGATATAGATCAAAACCGAGAAAATAATAAAAGCCGTAATTGCTTTACCTGATCACGTAAAGCAATCATCTATACCCTAGCTTATGACTCGTGACATACAGCATGCGTGCACTCCCGTGACACTTACACGGAATGGCTGTGAATATATTTGCTTTTATCTGAAATATTTGGGCTGTTTGTTAAGAATAGTAAAACAAGATTAACTGATGCAATCATTTCTATTTTGTCATATCAAATGGTAACGACTAACAAGCACTACAATAGGTCTCTAAAATTTCTAAATAATTTATCGTGTAAAGTATTTATCTTGAAGTCTATTGCATTGCCAAGCATAATGCTGAATTTCTTAAAACATATGGTTATTACGCCACAGCCTCATAAAAGTTAAATATCATTAACCCGTTGAAGACGATTGAATTTTGCTTTAACACGTATTTCCCATAGACATCCTCATGAGATACACTCTAAATTACAAGAATTTAAATAAACCCTGAACGACTGTGGTTAGGGACCAGTCGATTTTTGGATTTCGATTTACATTTGAACGATTTATATGTAAGTCACAAATGCTTAAATTTAAATCTTTAAGATTTAAATCTAAATAAAAAAAATCGACTGGTATACGTAACCACAGTCGTTCTGGATTTATTCTAAATCCTTGAATTTTACAGTGCATATCTTGTCTAGTCTTCAACGGGTCATATCACACCAATAACAGATTCTGAATGTCTTTCGTTTAGTCTAATTAATTGATACAAAATCTCGGGGGGGGGGGACCCCGAGATTTTCGACCATACTTTACAGTATATAGCATCCAAAGCGTTTATAAGGTGTTAAGGTTATCTGAATTATACCTCAGTAAAAAGGTCAGAGTCCGATCTTTATGCTGAGGTAGATCTATAATTCAGATAACCTTAACACCTTAACGCTTTGGATGCTATACTGTAAAATATAGTCGAAAATCTTTCCCCCCCCCCCGAGAATTTTCAGTTAATTAAAAAGACGAAAGACATTCATAATCTGTTATTGTGTTATTGGAGTGATATGACCTTTGGGCATAAAGCTATCAAATAAAAAAAAATAGCCAAAACTAGACTTGCGCTTTAAAGTAAGCATCATTGATTTGCAAGGGGACTGTTTTTGCTCCGATTTGATTCAGCTAAAAAGGGAAAAAGCATTGTTGAAACTTGGTAAATCATTATCATACGCTAGAGTTTTTAAAATTTAAACAATACAATGTTAATATAATTAAGTGTTCGCTTGTTCAAGTTGTGTGTGAAGTGTCAGTGCAAAATTCAAGTTTGATTTCATTAATGATAAAGAACATGTGGTGGTCATTATACATGTATCCGATTTGAAATTGTGGTGAGTCATAAGTTCAAGAACACTGACGTTTCTTTCCCCCAAATTTTGTGAAATGTGAAACTTGGTAGAAAATTTCACATTATAAATGATTTTAGCTTACTTATAGGTGTACAAATCAAGTACAAAATTTTAAGCACAGCCTTTATATGTGTTGTTTCCCAAGTACTTTATCCGAATTTAATGTTCTATTATAGTTTTAAGTTATAAGCTTTTAAGTTTTTAAAATGATATTAATCTAAATTCCTCAGATTGCAATAGATTGCGCTCAGACATGTCAGAGACAAATTCAAAATCGGATTGAAATTTTCAGTCTAATAGATTTAATATTAAGCCTTATTTGATTCTTAATTTCAATCCAATTTTCTATTGGTCTCCGACCACACACCACTAAGGAATTTAGCATATTATATCGCCAAGATGAACTGAAATGAACGACATGTGACTCATTCTACCTCATGATGCTGATGCTCACGGCATACGGGGAAAATACTGCCCTCTGGGGTCGAAAGTACACAAATACGCAGATTGCAAAAAAAGTGAAAATCACAGTCTACGGCACGCGAATTTTTAAAACGTAGGATGGCAACTGAAGATTCATGAATTATTCATGAGCGATTCGCTTCGCTACAAGAATATACTCGTAAAAAAGTAGGGAATCAAATAATTCCCATGAACTGAACCTTTCAAGTGGGGTACAGGCAGTAGCGCCGTCACTACTTACTCGTTGAAGACGATTTGATTTCACTAATAACACACACGTTTTCCATAGATCCCCCCAACACGAGATATTTCGTACTAGGTCTCTCAATGGGTTAATCTTCCTACAAAAGAATGCGGACCTCTAGCGACTTCTATGCCGGTGAAAGGCAGCACGCATGCGTCTTAACAAATATTCTCAACCTTTATGTCAAAACGATTATTATTTCAATATAATAATTTTGATTCAACGGGAATGATTGATGCGAGGGGCGGCGCCAGGGTAAAATCTTGGGGGGGGGGGGGGGGGGGGGGGGGGAGTGCGGGTGGCGAAAAATCTGTCGGGGAAATTTTGAAATGTTTGCCGGTCCTCCCCCAAAATTCTATGCCAACTGCAAGCCAACTGCATCCGACAAGCGGGGGGGGGGGGGGTTGACGACGAATCAACAAACGCATTTTTTTTTGCCCCCCCAAAAAGAATTAAATTTCTAGCCAAATCTACAAGACCAAAGAGCATCTCGGGGGGGGGCGGGGGGGGGCAGGGGGCTGACGAGCAACAAATATGTATTCGTCCGAACACGTTCTTATTTAGGCTAAGCCAAATTTATATCATAAGATTGAACCAACAGTAATTTTTCTGTTATAAACGGACGACAATTTTTGAAAAACGGTACAATCTCCGTTATTTCATTACTTTTGACAAAATAGCCCCCCCCCGCGCCCCACGTGGCGCACCGCTCCTGGAATTAAACCACGACTCCCAATTCTCGAAAAAGCTGAAGGAAAAAAATGATGAAGAAGAGGTAGAAAAGAAATTCAATCATTTTGGCCCCCACATTTATTTCTGGCATGGCGATGTCCGCACTCCGAACATCAAACATATCATTATTGTAATTGATCAAACTAGAATGTGCGCGCCAAGCTGAAACGCAAATAGCCGTGGCATCGTATAACGCAGCCAAAACAGTGTCCAAGCGTGAAAAAGTAAGGTTCATTCGTCCCCGCCTTGGCTCGCTATGAAATATTTTTCATTCAGCAGGTCTAGTTTATTTTGCATTTCTCTATATGTTGAGCGATTGATTTCTCTGATGTTTCGATGTTTGATGAAATAAATACGTGATACGTGATGCAGAATGATTAACGTATCGCGCTTATCGCGAAGCATTTAATTATAATCGTATCGTGAGTTCTTAGGACATTGTCATACTGGGCGCCAACCGGGGCCAGCCACTGAAAAACAAATCAACAACAAAGGCGGAAAGAATTTATACTTTTCACACTGGAAACGCGCTTCTTGCTCCACGGCTCATAGTAAAATTCGTATCACTATTTTAGTATTAGACAATCAACTATCACCGCCAAACCACTAGCTTCTTCGCACTGTGTACATTGCACACTTTCCATTTGATGAACGAATCATTTTTCAACCTTCGCCGAGTGCTTATAAATGCGCTGAAGGTTGCGTTCGCGTGTTAATCTCCTTCTAGTTGCTTTTATCTAAATCAAACCCGATAACACATTAGATCTATTGGCATCCATAATTCAAATCGTGATCATCCGATAAACGTATTCAAGCTGGTGACCGGACTTTCAATGTGTATCGGATCTCGAGATGAAGATAGTGGTGCATGCGTGATGAATGATGAAAAAAGATGATGGTGCAGGTAACGATGATTGAAGATGATGGTGTGTGACGATGATGATGGCTGGGGTGGTAGTGGTGATGATGATGATGACTGATGGAGATCGGTGGTGGTAGTGGTGATGGTGATGTTGAATGAAGCAAAAGAGAAGAAAATAGAAGTGAGCCTGATGATTCACATGTATGATGAAAGACGACTTTAATAAATCCGCATCATACTTTAGGCAATATCTAACTCTTAACCCGTGCCGAGCTACAGATCTGGGCAGCCACATCATGACAACTAAAGGCCCATAGAGGTTAAAATCCCTCTGGCATGTTTGAAGAGTTAACATGATTTTATATGATTTCTGGCTGGTTCGATGTTTGATGAATAAACCACGTGATTCCGTGATCAGAATGATTAACGTTATCGCGAAGCATTAATGTAGAATCATATCGTGAGTTGTTAGGACATTGGGTCAAAACTGGGTGTCAACAGGCGCCGAGTCATGGAAAAACAAGAATCAATGAATTCACTCGTCACTAAAATCCGAATATAATAAAATTTATCAAATGGATCATCTTGGAAGTACGAAACTGGGTAAATTCTAAATTTTGTAGCTATGTAGAAAGTACAAACAGGCAACAACAACAACAACAACCAACAAAAAAACAACCAACCAACAACAACAACACAACAAGCAACACAACAAAACAACACCAACGAACAACAACAACAAACAAGCAACAACAACAACACAACAACAACAACAACAACACAACAACAACAACAACAACAACAACAACACAACAACAACACCAACAACAACAACAACACAACAAGCAACAACAACTACAAGCAACAACAACAACAACAACAACACCTTCACAACACAACAACAATGATCAAGTGATGTTACTAATAGACCTGTTCGCGTTTCAAGAACGATACATCGCAACAAAGATGTGCATCTTTGCCAATTCTTGAATTCAGGAACAACTGTAACCTGGGTTAAGTTCGCACTCATGTTTTGGGGCTGTTCCATAGAGCCCACGCGACTCTGCGCACGTTGGTCTTCTCTGGATACCGGTCTATAGCATTTAAATACGACCAAATAAATAAAATTGATTAACTATGAATTATCATTATCCGGCATTGGGTTCAGGTAATAATATAAAATAAGTACATTAAGTTGAGTACGGTGGCGGTCGGATTGTAAAAGAATTAACATCAGGCGGTATGCAACACTGAGTACACGAATGAGTGGTGATTTTTGCCAAGAAACAAATCAAAATATTGGAGGCAAGAGTTTGAAGAAGCGAGATGGAGATGCTGATAAATTCATCAATACAGCGGTCCGCGCCAAAAGTCGTTTTCTGAAAGACTGCATTATTCTAATCCAAAATCAAAGTATCCATGTTGTATTTAGTGTTTCAGATTCAAAAAAAGTCGCAATTTTTACTTTTCTAACTTTTGCTGAAAATGTCATTGGTTCGACTTCATTGGTTTTGAATACACAGTCTATTTAATGTAACACAGTGCTTTGCAGTCAATTCCAAGTTTCGTAGTTCTACATCATGGATCAACGCCGAATGTAAATCCGGTGAAAGGAATGGCAGGAGAACAATAAAAGTTTTAAATGCTGTTGAGGACATGGAAGGACAACCCATAAGTGGAACACATTATGTGAAGGCGATCACGACGCACTGGAACAGAAATTGATTAGTTTTCATTTAAAAGGTGAATGAACAGTCGTTGAGATATATTTAAAGTGAAGCATGCATGGAATGAAGTATAAAAATAATATGTCTGTGATGTGCTTTTCTTTCACAAACTTGAAATGAGGCTGCGAAAGCACTGTTTTTACATAAAGCAGTTGTATTAAACAATGAAGGCGATTACCTTTGAAACTGTTCACAGGAATTACAATACTAAGCTGGAACTCTTTAAATATGTAAACCTAATTGAGTATAAATTGATTTTGGTAATTATTCTGTGGTCTATGAGAACGGAGGATTCTTCTACTGGAACACGCTGTGTACCGATGTTGTATACCGGGTGTGTATACCTCTTTCTTATTCATTCAGGTAGTAAATTAAACTCCTCTTCAGGGTACGTCTGGCGTGACTGCTCGTTACCGTTGAGGTTTTTAAGGGAAGCCCACTAATAGGCAATTTGTTTTTTTTTTATTGAATAATAAAACAAATAAACAAACTAATATGACTTTATTTTGTCCTTTGCTTTCGTATTTTTTGTTGCTTTCCAGACGCGACTCAATTCCAAACCGGGGGCAGCAGATCACGCGAGACATGCCACTCGCACGGCGGAAGGGACCGTATGAGACCGGTGAAAGTTCGTAGACCTGACCACACTCGTTGTCTGCGTCATTGTGTCGGATTCTTCCTGTGCGCTGAACCCAGAGGATACAGTACGACCACCGAATGAGAGAGGTGAACTGACGTCAATATCACTAATTAACAATATCTATTAATTCTCCCATATCAATAGCTAAAGCTTAAGGAAGATGAATACAAGAAACTTATTTATGCTTTGACAGAGATTGGAAGGATAAAAAAAAAAATTGCCTCTTGACCTAAAGCTTTGAAATATATACAATGGATACACCAGCTGGAGTGTATCCCCTGGATGGACAAGGATTTATCTTGAATTTGTTTACGTTAAGCCAAATCAAGCATGAACATAACTAGCATTTTGTTTTTTTTCGATTCGCGATAGAAATAGATCCCAAAGAACGCTACAGCAACATACTTGTCTGTCACAAGGCTATATTAATGGACAGTTATTTTAGAACGAGTCAAGTTTATGGCGCTAGATACCACATTTTAGCAGTAGAATCCTTGCCAGTTTTTACTTCATTCACAGAATAGTTTAAAAAACGAACAGCCTCCGCAGCAGTTGAGCTACGCCAATATGTCATCTTAGCCTTCTTGACTGCTGCAACAATGGTGTAGTTGTTGCTGCTGTTCAGTTTCGTACTATCTTCCTCCTCGGAATCGTCGATCGTCCTCCTCTCGGCATTCTTCTGCCTACCCAATATTGTTCTGCTTCTTATACTATATGACGAACTACTACTGCTTCGACTACAACTACGCTGACTACTGTGTACTACTACTCCGCTCGGCTGCTACTTCTATGCATGTAGCCTGTTCCTCCTTCTTCTCTCCTTCTCTTCTTCTGCTTATTCTTCTTCTTCTTCTTCTTCTTCTTCTTCTTCTTCCTCTTCGTTCTTCTTCGTCTTCTTCTTCTTCTTCTTCTTTTCTTCTTTTTCTTTCTTTTCTTCTTCTTCTTCTTCTTTCTTCTTCTTCTTCCTTCCTCCTATCTCTTTCTTCCGCTTTTCTTCTTCGTCATGTACAGACGTGAAGGTAATCTTGTGTGTTCACCGAATAAGCAACCTTTGAATATGACGAACACACCCATGCTTCATCATCATCATCAATCATCATCATCATTCATATTATCAATTATTACATCATGCCCTCGATCTCCCTCATTCATCTCCATCATCATCAATTCATATCATCTTTTTCTTTTCTCTCTTCTTCGTCTTCTTCTTTCTCATCATCATCATCTCCACGGCATCATCCATTACCATCATTATTATCATCATCATCATCCATTGTCATTTATTATCGTCATCATTATCATCATGCGTCAACACATCATCATCTCTTCAAGCAGCTAATAGCATTGATGCACGCACCACCACACGACCATGCATCATCATCATCTCATGCATCATCATCATCATCATCATCATTCTCTCATCATTCTTATAATCATGCAATCAGCAGCAGTCAGAATTAATCCCAATCATCCCTCGTCGTCGTCGTCGTCATTATCATCCATCGTGCATGCATCACAGTCTACTTATCAAGCTTTCATCGTTCATCGTCGTCATCTGTCATCATCACCTAGCAAATACAACGGTTAACTAAGTATTTCTGTTTCAAGTTATCATTCCCAGAGTTCAGAACTCGGAAGGATGGCCGGGCGAGATGGTCATGAACCGCGAGCCGTCTAAGTCGTTCTACGTCGGATCAACATCAAGGATCAAACTCTAACTCAACATTAAGCAAACTTTTCAAACAACAACTCCGCACCTTGCCCGTTCATTTAAAAATATCACCTTAGAAGAAGAAATTTCATCCTCGTAGAATCAAAACGAAAAAGCAGTTGACAAGTAACGGCTTTGAGACGAAACGCGAGCCTACATGTTACTCAGACGCAAAACGTGGGAACAGTCTTCAGCAGAACGTACAAACAACGCTTCATGAGTCTGCGAAAAACGGGCAGAGTTACATCAATTTGGCGGCGAATCATTTATGACAAACCTAAGGCAACTTGTGGCCATTTGTTGTCAATGACGAATATAACTCATTTACGCTTTAATTCCCTCGGTTGCCTCGAAATTTTGGAAAAGCCTTTTCCACACTGCTCCACACGGAGATACAGTTTCCTCTGACGCTTTCTTCAAAGAGTGTCGCATTCCTCCAAGTTTGAGAATTAAGCAGTCTACGAGCCGCACGAAATCCGAGCGATAAGCTTACGCAGCTACACCAAATTCGTCCTTCGTAGCGAAGATCCGTTGTGGCGGTGCTGTCTAGCCTGCGCAGCGGCGGCAAAGTTCTCTCCGCCAAATTCGAAGTACGTGACAAGCTACGGTCGTCTGATGACGGGCAAGAACTACAGGAATTGACTGGCAAGTGTGGCTCGTGATTCCAACTCCAATGTTACGTTTCGCGAATTCGCGAAATTCCGTAACTAAATATGCTATATTTTACATTATAGCATCCAAAGGATTAAAAAGGCTTTAAGGATGCATAAGTTATACCTCATTTGAAAGAGCAGACTCTGCTCTTTCAGATGAGGTATACCTCATATAACCTTCTTTCTGTCTTTAGTTTTTTTCAATTAATTAATGAAAAATCTCGGGGGGTGGGGACCGTCCGAGATTTCGGTCTATATTTTACTATTATAGCATCCAAAGGGTTAAAAAGGTTAATATGAACTATACCTCATCTGAAAGAACAGAGTCTGCACTTTCAGATGAGGTATAACACATGTAACCGTAAAACTTTTTTAACCCTTTGGATGCTATAATATAAAATATAGTCGAAAATCTTGCCCCCCCCCCCGAGATTTTTCTAGTTAATTAAAAAGAACGAAAGACATTCATAGTCTGTTATTGGAGTGATATGACCTTTGGGCATAAAGCTATCAAATAAAAAAAAATAGCCAAAACTAGACTTGCGCTTAAAATTAAGCATCATTGATTTGCAAGGGGACTGTTTTTGCTCCGATTTGATTCAGCTAAAAAGGGAAAAAGCATTGTTGAAAATTGGTAAATCATTATCATACGCTAGAGTTTTTAAAATTTAAACAATACAATGTTAAAGTGATAGGCTAACATTGTGGAGCTTCAATTTAAAAAATTGTCAAATTTTGATATCTGAACTACATAGTAGTGTTCATATGGACAAATAAACACCCTAGAATACAAAAGTTTGGAAAGTTACACTGCCAATGGCAAGTTATGCATGAATAAACAATTAAAACTCGGGGCGAGTTTAAACAGCGTAGGTGTACACACAGTATGTCTATGGGAGAAAATGGGCAGGTGAATCCGATCAACTTACGATTTTCACTTTTTTAAGGCACTAAATAATCATTTTGAAATACAATTTTTTCAGGGCTTCATTTTTAGACCTCATTAAAGACACTGGTAGCATGGGGAATCATGTAGCTCAGATTTTTTAACTGTGGTAAATGTTAGCCAATACCTTTAATATAATTAAGTGTTCGCTTGTTCAAGTTGTGTGTGAAGTGTCAGTGCAAAATTCAAGTTTGATTTCATTAATGATAAAGAACATTACATGTATCCGATTTGAAATTGTGGTGATTCATAAGTTCAAGAACACTGACCTTTCTTTCCCCCAAATTTTGTGAAATGTGAAACTTGGTAGAAAATGTCACATTATAAATGATTTTAGCTTACTGTATACGTGTACAAATCAAGTACAAAATTTTAAGCACAGCCTTTATATGTGTTGTTTCCCACGTACTTTATCGGAATTTAATGTTCTGTTATAAGCTTTTAAGTTTTTAAAATGATATTAATCTAAATTCCTTAAATTGCAATAGATTGCGCTCAGAGACAAATTCAAAATCGGATTGAAATTTTCAGTCTAATAGATTTAAAATTAAGCCTTATTAGATTTTTAATTTCAATCCAATTTTCTATTGGTCTCCGACCACACACCGCTAAGGAATTTAGCATATTATATCGCCAAGATGAACTGAAATGAACGACATGTGACTCATTCTACCTCAAGATGCTGATGCTCACGGCATACGGGGAAAATACTGCCATCTGGGGTCGAAAGTACACAAATACGCAGATTGGAAAAAAAGGGGAAAATCACAGTCTACGGCACTGTAGCTTTACAGTGGAACTCCATTACACCGAGGACCGTGGACCATAAAAATGATCTTGTTATATCAGGTATCTCTCTAAATATTAGGGTAAAAAACAATGAAAAACAAGAGCTGGGACAAGCAAATTCACATTTTTATAGCAAGGTTTTGTTATATCTAACCTCTTTATAACGAGGTTCCACTGTATTACGTAACTTTGATCTAGGCGGTAATTCATGTAGGTCACATTTTAAAGGTCGAATAATCGTAGTTTGGGTAGCAAAATATCTGATAATATATAGAAGTTGATTATTTGCTATTGATATATGTATATCTTAGTCAGGTATAAATTATCTAACTTTATTATTCAGTACAGTTTAGCACTTGTAGTCTGTCTGTATTATGTTAAGTGAACCACAATCATGCATTACATGTTGAATTATATTGGGATTCCAATAAAATATAGGTTAAAAAATAATCCCGTGTTTCTCATGTTATAATTTATTACTTGCTTACAGAGTGGTGTTGGTGATGATGATGTTTAAGTTACACAGTATAACTAGTTTGCAATTATACATCCTTAAAAATTACACTGCAGCGCATTATGACTTCAACTTTACGCTCACGCAAGCAATTTACTCTCTGTGCAATAGCCACGTTTACAAACAATGCCAACATTTTGAATCATTTTGGAAACGAATTCGCAACGATAGATTTGCAACTTTACGATGAATCTTTGCGTGGATACTTGACTTGCTATCACAAAAGGTATATAATTACATACGCCTACTAGTATATTAGGAAGCAAAATAATTTACACCCTATCATTTAAAGGCAAGGTCCATCCTGATGTCAAGTTGGTTTTGATAAAAGCAGGAACATGAGAGCAACATTTTAATGAAAGTTTGGCGAAAATCCACCAACGAATACCACAGTCATGCGAGCAGCTTCCCATATGTCACAAATATATGATATATATACCGATATAAATTCCATAAATTGCTTTTTTTAATGCTCCATGATAACTGATTTTTTTGTTCATAAAAGCATGTATGAAATAATGTTTCGGATTATATATTGAATGGACAGATAAAATTGCTTTCAAGTTTCTGAAAAAAATGACCCTTCATGGAATTTATATTACATGACAAATGAGGGAGCTGCTCGCAGGAGACGTCAAAAATTTAAAACTTTAAATATTCATAACTCGTTATTCTTTGGTGAATTTTCGCCAAACCTTCGTTAATAGGTCTCTCTCATTGTTCTGCTTTTATTAAACTCAACTTGATATTAGGGTGGACTTTCCCTTTAAAGGGTGCAAAATTGCACCACAAACTGCGATGGTTTTTAAACGCCTATTTTACACGTGGCTAATTCAGACACCGGTTTTTACTGGGGGGGGTTCAATTTGACCCCCCCCAGATTCGCCGCCGATCGGCGCGAGCTGCTGAGGCGCAAAATTTGCATGCGCATAGGCCCAGATGTTAAAACTACACGACTGTACAGTGAAATTTGCCAAAAATTATTTTGTTTCTATGTTCTTTAAGTACATTAATTATGCAAATAAAGTGTTATTGAAATTTTTGTTTTCGCGCTATAATACTTATACATGCTAGTTAGAATGCTAAATTTTTGGTGAAATAATTCATTTTTGACATTTTTAACAATTATCTACAAAAAGCATTTGCCAAATTGGAATTAATTTCTAATGTATTTCATTGGTTTTGTGAATTTTCTTATTATTTTTTGTTTTTCGACCTTTTGTTTCTATTGTTTTTTTGATAATTTGTTGGGAAACTTTTGCAATCGTAAACAGCATAAGTAATTCATTTCAACCAGTAAAGCAAATAATCATACATTTATGATTTCTGGCTGAAAACACAATTTCAATTGATTTGTACACGAAATCACGTTTTTTGAGCAATTTTTGGGTTGACATGCATGTTATAAAAGTCGCGCAAGCGTGTAAACGGTACGCAATTTTCGCGAAAACTGTCTTCGAAAAGATGCGCAAGACTTGAAAGTAAAAAGTCGGCGAGCGACGCGGTGAAAAAATTTTGCACGGCGGCATGGTCGCGAAATTCGTCGAGGGGGGGGGGGGGGTCAAATTGACCCCCCCCACGTTAATATAGGGTTAATGCACCTTTATTCTAAGTGTGTACGGTCGGACTATGTCAATGATTGGCAAGCAGTCATTGAGTGCTATGTCATGTACAACTTCCTGGTTTGAATATCATGAGCACGGAATCTTAAACACACTTGTTTGTTTCTATACTATAGACATGCATTTGAAAACATTTCCGTGTGCGTTGAGAGTGCGAGATTATAGGAAGGAGAAGGAGAAGGAGAAGAAGAAGAAGAAGAAGAAGAGGAAGAAGAAGATTGTTATGATGATGATTACGATTATGATGGTGATGATAATGGTGACGATGGTAATGATGATGATGGTGATGATGTGATGCTGATGGTACTGATGATGATGGTGATGATGGGGGTGGTGGTGATGACGATGATGATGTTGGTGGTGGTAATGGCGGCGGTGGTGGTAGAGTACCTGTATATAGAGAGTAGCGACAAATCTCGATTTGAACGCCATTTTGTTTCGTATATAAAGCAACATTACGCAACATTTCTACAATTGCGATGAGCATCTGGTGCTGTGAATAGAAAGAATCCGCACGCCATTTTTTCCCTTAAAAATAGGACCTTCTATGTCGCTACTCTCTCTGTTAGGAGACTCTAGGTGGTGGTGATGATGTAATGATGATGGTAATGATGATGATGGTGATGATGATAATGATGATGGTAATGATCTAGATGATGGTGGTGGTGGTAATGATGGCGGTGGTGGGGCGGTGGTGATGATGGTGGTGATGATGGTGGAGATGATGGTGATGTTGCTGCTGATGGTGGTGGTAATGATGACGATGGTGATGCATTCAGCAAAGAAGCTTCACAGTAATTCTTAAAAATCTAGTTCGTCGCATGACTGCCTCTTCACCAATCAGTAAGATGTAACACTCATAATACAATCACAGATACAAAATTATGACAACAAAAGTATTTGTACTGATACATTTATAACACAAGACTGAACGTTATATTGGGTTCAATTCATGGTACATGTCTTTATTCAGCAGCAAGATCATGGCCGTAAATACAAAATGTTAAATACTATTTACAACGAAAATTACAATAAAATATAGCATCGCGTATATTCGCTGTACAAGCTACGTAGGTATATGGTGAATGAGACAATATCAAATACATGTATTAAATTCGGATTAAATCTTATTTAACACGCATGGAGAAGTGCCTTCTGACTGAAAGCACGTAATACATAATAATAATAATAATAATGAAAACAATATCTTCATTCGTTGATGTATAAATAATTATATATACTGTTATGAAAAAACACAAAGAAAAAATGAAAGGCACGAATATAAAGGTCATTAAAATATTGTTATTTCAAATGTCAACTTGAACTATGGACTTTATTTCACATCATGTCTAATATTGAGTAATTCTCTTTCCTTTATAATTATACGTAAGGTGTACCTCGTTTTACATTCGTTCCTCTAGAACAACACTAACCAAACAACGTTTAAACAATTCTGAACAAACGGTAGTGCCTTTATACCAGCAGAAATTAAACACGTTCCCTATACATAAAGTTAAACGACATGAATCAAAATATTGAAATAGGCGTTTCATTTAACCTCCAGATGAGCTAAGTCAGGAGGAAAATAGTTATTCGCAACATTAGATTACGGAAAATAATACATGTAATAAATATTAAAATCATACAGCAAAAAAAATTGTCATTATACATAACGTCAGTCATTTTTTATGCACCATCTTCTAAACAAAGGGACTAACACGTACAATGGGATTTTGCGAGTACCGTTTCGACATTTTATACTTCTCACTTCGAAGTTCAAAACTGAAGCAATGGTTGCTTGCTACTTGATTAAAAACAAAGGTGATCTTCACACAAATTCACTATCAGCGATGATCATAAATATATTGTGATAAAAAAATCGCTTCCTTTACTTGCAGCGTCTTGTTCTTGCTATAACACATATCAATGTACTATAAATACAGGTTTCATATAACATGGTGCATAACTAGAAAGGTTATATCCCATATTTGGGTGTGTTAAACTCGCCATATTGAATTTTCTACGTTAATGTAGGAAGTCATGCGATATTGACTAAACAATGACAGATGATATCAGCTTTGCTGGTACATAGATAATGTGTGAAGTGCAAATTATTTGTGCGAAAATACAGGAATGAATTTCATGACCGATTGGTTAGAAATTATAGCGTGAGAATGGTTGGCTGGTTTGGGAGGGGTCACGAGACTTTCAAGTGTAATATTCTAAACAAACGAAACCAAAAGTTAGAGGCAAGCCCAAGGCCGCATAGACACATTATTTCCATGAAGGCATTAAACGGAAATCGCAAAATTGGAAGTACATGTAGTTCTCGAGTTAGGACACAATGCTCCCAGAATTCAAGCATACTGTTTAAAGTTTCTGCTGTCAAAGTTTTAGAGTCATACTGCCTTACATTTCCTCTTTGTTGTACAATTACATGTATTATCATAAAATGTGACATTGAAATTTGTTGTGTAGCTTTTTATGGGATCAGTTTTTATCAGACCTAGAGATTAAAGACACTACATAACACTGTGGAAGACTCGTTTAAAAACTGTTGAACTTTGCTATCTGACATATCTGACAGTGTTTGAATGGACAAATAAACACCTTAGAACACAAAAGTTTGGACAGTTATGCTGTCACTAGTACAATATGTGCAGATTCAAATTGGCACATTAATTTTCTATCAGGCAATAGGAAATTCTGCAACACAACAGTCTATGGGGGAAAGCTGGAATGGTCTCTCAATGATTTTTACTTTTTTAAAGCACTTTATGATCGTTTTAAACTGCAATTTTTTCAGGGCTTCATTTTTAGACCATGTCAGAGACATTGGTAGCATGGGGAATCATGCAGCTCAGATTTTTTAAACTGGAAACATTGTTATACAATGCCTTTAATTCAAATACTGGTAAACTAATGCTTGTTTCTCCTCCAAGTAAACAAATTAAACAGAAATCATTTTAACCCGAATATACACTTCAGCCAGTGTATATATTGGTACAGTATATGTTACACTTATTTGGTTCTTGAGGCATTTCTTTCACTTCTCCCAATCATGTCAATGCCCTTTAAAGGGAGAAGGAGCCAGCAACTAACAGGCATAAGTTAAGAAAATATTTGAGTTCTTGCCAGACCAATCAAGATTGCACTTGCAACTGCAGGGAGCTACCACTGCCGTGACCATACATTGCCCACGCGAAGCGTGTGTTAGCCCACGCGTGGTTAATGTATGCACTGTTTGAATTGATAACCCTCTCCCCTATAGCTGTTTCTGCAAGTTTGTCTTCAGGGTAAAACTTACCAAAGACGTAAAATAAACACAAATTAACTAAGTTTATAGGCCTTGATGAGGTGAGTAATCAAAACAGACCCCTATTTAGGCCTGTTTTTGTCAACCAATGTACCATAAATCCACAATACTCACAATGCATTTTTTCTTTTTACTTATGCCTGTTAGTTGCTGGCGCCCTCTCCCTTTAATGAAGAAGCAGAATTATACATTTTTATTCAGTCATGATTACTCTAAAGTAATTGCTCTTCAAATATTACTATTTGTGTTGTTATTGTCATAAATATTTATATAGTAACTTATTAACGTAGCATTTACTTTATTTTTTTCACATGGGGAAGTGGGTTTTGGGGAAGACTATATGTGAAGTATAAAAATTGCACATGTATGCTATTCTTTCTGCTTATAATTTATTTTCTTTGTGGCGTTGCTGCAGGAAAAGTATTAAAGGCAGTGACATGATTGAGAGTAAGAAATGCCTCAAAAATCAAATGAGTTGAATCTTATACTAATATATACCATAGCTAGCATTTACTTCCGGAGAAACAAACATTAATTTACCAGTATTTAATTAGTCTCCGGTATTAACAGAAAGCTACACAATTAGTTTCACAGTCACAGTATTTTCCGATCATAATTGTACAAGAAAGAGAATATGCATTATTTAAAATTTTCACAGCAAAAACCTTAAACTGTACACTTGATTCTTGGAGCATTGTGTCATAAATTGAGTAGTACTTCCAATTCTGTCATTTCTTTTTAATATGGGCGCAGAAATATACGTTTTTATATTACAATCATGTGACGACACAGTCATGACCACTCCTACGTAACTTATTAAATATATTTGCTGTATTTTTAATATGAGGAAGTGGGTTTGGGAAAGACTACATGATTTATGAAATTGTAAACTATTCCTTTCACTTTGAATTTATTTTCTTCCCGGCTAAAGGAAATGTATTAAGGAACATTACACAAAATGTGGAAAGATTCGATGTTTACACACCCTTAATTTTCTATACGTGGACGTTGTTACATTTAATCAGACGTAGAATTCCAGTAAAAGGTCAAAGGCCTACTTGCCCTACTATACTGTAGGCCCTACTTATTTCAGAAGTGGTAATATGAAAATCAAGGTCTCTTAGTAATGAACTCGTTTGTCTGCTGTTGGTTACAATCATGAGTCTATATTGGAGTATAAATTACTCCTTGACCTTCAGTGGGAATAAGCCCGATTTATTGATAGTTTGCAAATTTAAACTCATGGATGCACTGATCATATGTACCCAATGGCATATCTAGGAAAACGTGCGCCCAGGTAAGCTTCCAACTTTTGCCGCCAGTGGCTTCTTTGGTTGCATATTCATCAATTCAGCTTTCAGCTTTCATTTTTTTTTTACTTTTGCGTATTTTGCGCACCCTGAAAGTAGCGCCCATGGCACCTGCCCCTTTGCTCCCCCGAATTCCAGTGGATGTACCATTTTCTAATGGAAGAATCGTACACGTTTGGTCTCAAGATTCAAATGACCCATGTAGGCCTACCTGTTCTCCGGTACATTGACTTGACCGAGTATATTGGTCAAAGCCTGCCTTTAGATTGACCACATTATCGGTCAAAATCGATCAAAATATTGGTTAATTTTGACCACGTGTTTGGTCAGACACATTTCTAAAAAAAAAAAAAATATTGGTTATTTTGACAAAATCCTTTTTTGAAAGTGCTTCGTACACCGTTACGTCATAGCCTAAGTGTGCTTCTACGTTTTTTGTTAAAGAAAGGTATTGGCTAACATTTACCACAGTTAAAAAAATCTCAGCTACATGATTCCCCATGCTACCATTGTCTTTAATAAGGTCTAAAAATGACGCCCTGAAAAAATTGTATTTCAAAATGATTATTTAGCGCTTAAAAAAAAGTGAAAATCGTAAGTTGATCGGATTCACCCGCCCATTTTCTCCCATAGACTTACTGTGTGTACACCTAGGCTATTTAAACTCGCCCCGAGTTTTAATTGTTTATTCATGCACAACTTGCCATTGGCAGTGTAACTTTCCAAACTTTTATATTCTAGGGTGTTTATTTGTCCATATGAATTGAACAGTACTATGTAGTTCAGATATCAAAATTTAACAATTTTTAAAATTGAAGCTCCACAATGTTAGCCTATCACTTTAATGATGACCCATTAAAACCAACATATAAGTCATTTACTCTATGAAGCCTTGACCAAAATACCAGTGAAGGTAACCAAGGGAACTCCAGGATGACTTAAGATGCCGTATTCATCTCCAGATGCGAGCTGCAGCCACGCTTTATCCCCTTCTGCTAAATCCAAGATGGCCGACTGGGTCGCCATCCCTGGATCCCGTTTGTTCTTATGCGCGTAAAGCATGACCTGACGATCATCGTTCTTCATGAGACACACCGCGGCTGCCTTGCCCCGATCCGGACGAACGCTGTCGAGACAATAACCAAAGACAATAACAACAAGACTCATTATTAACATCGCAGCAGGATTGGAAGTATAGTCTTAAATTCATTTACCTTTTAAAGCTTTTTGCTGTTAGCATTTTGTAGTTTTTTTTGTTTGTTAACGTTTTCGTCATGTTCGACAATCACAATCAGAAATGTATGTAACACAAGAAGGGTCAGGACGAAAACGCCGACCCCAAAGATATCAATACGAGATGCTATATCAACTCTGCACTCTAAAAAACTGAAATGCTATCTCAACACTTAAAAGGGCCGAGGAGTGACCGCACTTTCAAAATGTTGTATTTAGTCTGCTGGATCTGACACTATAAATATTGAATCCAGCTGGATAAAAGATTGGATAGCCTATAACATCAAGAAAGTGTTGTAAAGTGTGGTCCATCCTCGGCCCTTTTAAATGTTGAAAATAACATTTCCGTATTTAGAGTGTGCGCAAACAAAATTTTCCCCGTCCCAAATTCTCTAAAAATTCCAAATGTGTATCAAAAGATGTCTTCTACCCCATCAAATGCGTATTTCTTGCGGATCAATACGCATTTCTTCGCAAGAAATACTCATTTGATCCGAAAGAAACAAAATTTGATCCTGAAGCAATACGTATTTTTTGCGGAGTTGATTCAGGATCAGGATCAAATTCCATTTCTTTCGGATCAAATGCGTATTTTTTTGCGGGTCAAATACGTATTGCTTCACGATTAAATCTTTTTTTTTTCGGATCAAATGCGTATTTCTTGCGGATCAAATACGCATTGCTTCAGGATCAAATTCTGTTTCTTTCGGATCAAATGCGTATTTCTTGCGGATCAAAATATGATCTCACATGTACGACGTAATTATTCCGTATGAGCCACGCGCCGTACACTTTACCTGAAGGTGAAGAAATAGGATCCCGCTATGGTACACGTGAAATCATGGGTATCTGTGCTGAAGGCTTCAGGCGGATTGCTGGATAGAACCCGGTCGAAAGGGATCTTCTGAGGCTCATCGGTTCCCTCTAGTGAGGAGGTAAAAACGGCCGAGAAGTGAGCTGGAAGAAGAGAATGAGAACAGAGGATAAATAATTGATCAGTAGAGGTAATAGTAGGTGGGGTGGTTGATGTTACATTTATTATGTCAAATAATTACTACTGATTTATTTTTCTATTTAAATTGAGTTTGATATCATAGATGAAAGAGGTAATTTGTCCCGGGAATTTGTCAAAGGTCTAGTTATTCTGAATGTGACGTCAAGGTCGAAAGATTAAATCATCATCCCTATCATCATCATCATCAGCATCAGCAGCATCAGCAGCAGCAGAAGCAGCAGCAGCAGCAGCAGCAGCAGCAGCAGCAGCATCATCATCATCATCATCATCATCATCATCATCATCATCATCATCAGCCTTGATCAGCCGCACTGCCAGGTAAAGGCATCTCCAAGTTGGTGCCAAAGGTGCCTGTCTTGTGCATGATGCAATCCACTTCGTGCCAATGAACTTTGTGAGCTTGTCACTCCATCTCAATGTTTGCCTTCCCCCGATTTTGTGATCCTAGCCATGATCTCCATTCTGTAATACGTTTGGTATATATCTATTGTCATATTATGATCTTGAAAGGTGGCCAGCCCATCTTTGTTTCAATCACTTGTGTTATGCCTATAAATAATACATATAGTATGGTTCCTAATCCATTGTAGGGGTTTCCTGTCATGTTTGAATAAAATCAATAGATCCCTTAAAGCCCAAGTTTAGTTTTGGGGATCTTTTTTATTTCAAAGCTTTATGCCCAAAGGTCATATCACACCAATAACAGATTCTAAATATCTTTCGTTTTTTGTAATTAATTAATGAAAAATCTCGGGGGGGGGGGACCCCGAGATTACGGGGTACCCCCCCAAGATTCTCGACTATATTTTACATTATAGCATTCAAAGGCTTAATAAGGTGTTAAGGTTATCCGAGTTATACCTCATCAGAAAGAGCAGAGTCTGCCACTGATCTTACGCGTGTCGTGCTAACGGTACTTGAGTGGCATACTAATTGCATACATAATATCTTTTTCTGATTACATAATGTCATTACGGCAGTGACGAATGGATTATTATATTGGACTTCTCAGCTGATGCTGCGAGTATCATGTCAAGCACAAGCGAAAGAAAAATGAACGATCTCGTAATGTAACAAACGAGTAAATTTCTGTTTTGCCCCTGTTACTCCCGCGTTCAAGAGGATGGTGAAAAGACAGTATACGTTTTTGTTTATACATGTATATAAGACAGATTTATCATTGTTATGTGGAAATCTAAGATAATTGTTGTTGAAGACTTTTTAATTTCGCGATTGTCTTCCAAACTTGACTAATTTTTACATGGTTACATATCCTTTATTCACAACGAAATGAACGAATCTCATTAACAAATTTCTGTACCATCAAGAATACCCTCCCTACTCAAAAGTATTGCAACATACACTATAATACATGCATTTTGAGTTGAAGGGGGTCTTTCTATAATGACGTCCTAATGAAGTTTGTAATTGAAAAATAACAAATCATTCGAAAAGATATCAATGGATAATCTTTTCCCTTCCTTCTCCAGGGCGGGGAGATTATCAAATGCAGGCGCACCCACGGCCAAGGGGCTGGAACATAAAATTTAACATTTTTTTCGCCTCCCTGTAGGGGTGGGGTGTTTATTCATACAAGCACAGTAATGTGGTTTCATATTTCCCTTGAAACGGTTTTGATGGCTTGGAAAGACTTTCATCAAACAAAAAATGTCAATGTGTTCCTCTGACGCGGTCTCAGAAAGAAGACACCACGCCGCAAAGACGAAAGCGCCTCCTATCTTCATAAGATAGTGATAAGGAGGATAAGGCTACTAATATAAAGATGATGGCATTCTCTCCCCATTATTATATCAAATGTACTAAAAAGTCGCATTACAGCAAATTTTAGGATGTTTGCAATAATAAACCGCCTTTAGAATTGAGAAAGAATAAAAAATTACAACTTGAGGAGGTCCTGTTCTGAAATATGGGCCCCTTATCATTATCTTATAAAGATAGGAGGCGCTTTCGTCTTTGCGGCGTGGTGTCTTCTTTCTGAGACCGTGTCAAAGAAACACATTAGCATTTTTTGTTTGTTGGAAGTCTTTCCAAACTATCAAAACCGTTTCACGGGAAATATGAAACCGAATTACGATGCTAGTGTGAATTAACACCCCACCCCTACAGGGAGGCGAAAAACGTTTAATTTTATGTTCCAGCCCCTCTGTCGTGGGTGCGCCTGCATTTGATAATCTCTCCGCCTTGGAGAAGGAAGGGAAAAAATGTTCATTGATTTCTTTTCAAATAATTTGTTATTTTCCAAATAAAAACTTCATTAAGACTCCATTATAGAAAGACCCCTTCAACTCAAAATGATGTATGTTGCAATACTTTTGAGTAGGGAGGGTATACTTCTTGACAAAATTATATCAAAATCCCTAACTGCATCACCTCTTCCCGTAAAATTGGCTGCATCAAACACGGTGATCACAGAAATCAAGACATCTACAGACTTCAGTTGTACATTCATTTAAAATTGACTGGTGTTTGAATCCATTATCGATCGTTGTTACACCATATGTTTGAAACTCCAGTGAATTTAAAGCTGAATCAGAGAATAATTGTCATTATAATATAACTGATAAAAGGAAAATATTTCTTCCAATTATCTATTTCAAATATTTATAGCTTTTGGAAGGACAAATCTCACAGAATGGTCCGGAAACATAATCGTCGTGGTATTGGCATTTAGCCAATATAACTAAATAAAAACATCTGGTACATTTGCAAGGTCGTTTCACACGCTGTTGCGTATATAAAATTGATAATTGTCATTGAAATAATATATACGATCGTTCCCACCGTAGCAAGGCATTTGTTTTAAAAGGTTGGAATCACGACAAGTCATGCTATACGTCGGAAACCAGCTGGCTACAAAAGCCAATGGCGCTTATGCTGGCTTCCGCTATCGGGGGGGGGGCAGAGGGTGGGTTAAGTGTCCCCCCCCCACAATTTCAGGTGCCCCCAGTGTGCCTCCCACAAAATCCATGAAGGAAGCAAAAAAATGTGATTACGCCCCTCAAAAAAATATTTTGGTACCCCTACAAATTTCAAGCCCCCCCCCCCCAGTGCCCTCCTGCTGGAAAAAAATCCTAGCTCGCCACTGATCCTTTGCGTCGGAGGCAGAGGCGTCGATCCTGGTCGCGGGGTGGGGGGCAAACATATCGATTTGCCCCCCCCCCCCCAATATGTTGACAACTGACGAAAAAATTATCAATATCAAAATCAAGGACATGTTAAAAAAACATTGGAAAGCACTATAAAACCATTAAAATTAGCATAAAAATACCATGAAATATACGAAATTGTCAAATTTTCGGCGCGCTTTGCGCGCATGATTTTGTGTTGCAATTTGGCGCGCAGAGCGCACCGAAAATTTTTGACATTTTTTTCAATTTTGCCCCCCAATCCGAAACACGGATCGACGCCCCTGGGTGGAGGGGGGGGGGGCAGTTGCCACCCCAATGAAAATGCCCTCAATAATTCTGTCAACTGTTTATTTTGATCGAGGAGGAGAAGGTTGTTTATATGACTTCAGTACGTATTTTCTCTTTCACAACTTCAAAACAAATTTATATAATTGCAAGAAGATATACACAGCAGAGGCGTCGATCCGGGGGTGGGGGGGGGGGCAGGGGGGCGATCCCCCCATGAAAATATTGGGGGGGGGGGCAATATATCGATTTGCCCTCCCCCAATAATTTTGACAAGTTAAAAAATTCATAAT
>JZLH01S0198206.1:13274-48862 GCA_001188425.1 Eucidaris tribuloides
TGGTCACTGAGTCCAAAAAAAATAGATAAATTAGACATATTGGATTGCAAGTATTCCTTATTTTGAGTGAAAACCCACATTTTTTACCATTTTTTTGGTAAAAATGGCCCCCAGAATCGCTATTTGTGCCCAAGACTGCAAATATTCATGCAACTACAGCATGTCCTTTTGTCTACCATGATTTGTTGGCTCCTGGATTAAAACAATGTTTAAAACAGGACAGTTATATCAGTTGTATTGTCTGCATTTGCTAAAAGAATCAGCATTTTAGTGAAATTTTGGTCAAGTATTGCCCAAATCATCTTTTATACATTCAGATGTTCTTGCAACTGTTACCAATATGTATGGGGTTATTTAATGGTTCTAATGAACATCTCCAGTTTCTCCACATTATAACAGAATTCAAATATAATTAAATAACAGGAAAGCTGCATATACTGTCCATCATCCATGTTGTCAAAATTTGGGGGCCACAATATTTTGACAAATATGGTCATCATTGTTCTGGTTTCATAAAGAGAGTTGCAATAATGTGTACTCTTAAAGTTTACAGTATATTCAGTAGCAGTGCATTAATGTCTTCAGTGACACTTGGACGCGGTTCCAGAGCCAAATTTAAGGGGCTTTATGGGAAACATGCGAGGGAGAGACGCAAAGCAGCGGGGGAGGGTGTGGGAGGGGGATACCCCCTTCCACGGTAGGAACTTTTTGAAAATATGCATAGAAAAGAGATGTTTTAAAGCATGATAAATACATATTCTAAAGGTATCAAGATTATTAATGATTGTAGTCAGGATTTCAAAAAGATGTACAGGAAGTATGTTGAAAACGGTATTTGAGTAGTCATACTTGCGAGGAGGCAGAGCGACTGAGCAGGAGGAGGTGTGGGATACCCCCTCCCACGGTAAACACTTCTTTGAAAATACGCATGGAAAAGAAGTAATAAATACATATTTCATGACGATTATTAGGGATTATAGTAAGAATTAAAAAAAAAGATGCACACTGTTAGCGACTGAGTAAGGGGTGGGTGTCCACTGTAGGAACATTAATGAAAATACGCAGAAAACAGGTGTTATGAAGCATGGGGAGGGTGTGTGAGGGGTAATACCCACGAATAGAACTCTTCTGGAAAAATACGCGTAGAAAAAAAACATTTTCTAAGCATTGGCTAATAGCAAATACAGTATTTTATCCAGATTGTTAGAATTAATAGCAGAATTGTCAACGGAGGATGTACACTGTGAGTAGTCATACTTGTGAGGGAGCGAAGCGACTGCGCGGGGGAGGGTGTGGGAGGCAGTATACCCCCCAAAACGGCGTGGGAATTTTCTGAAAATATGTGTAAAAAGACATGTTTCTTAGCATAGTAAATGCATATAGTTTTTCACGATTATTAGGGATTATAGTTATTATTTCAAAAAGATGTACACTGTGAGTAGTCATACTTGCTATGGAGCAAAGCGACTGAGTGGGGAAGGTGTGGGAGGAACCCCTCCCCCCACGCGGTAAGAACTCTTTGAAAAAACGCATGGAAAATACATGTTTATAAGCATAGTATTCATCATTAACTTATTGTCGAAATTTCAGAAAGATGTACAGGACGGTCAGGACAGATGTGGAAGACTGTATGTGAGTAGGCATACTTGCTAGGGAGCGAAGCGACCGAGTGGGTTGAGGTGTGGGAGAGGTGATACCTCCCTCCCACGGTAGGAACTTTTTGAAGATATGCAAAAAGCAAAAAGACGCGTTTCTAAGCATAATAAGATTATTATGGAATATAGTCAGAATTTCGTATGATGTACAATGTCAGTAGTCATACTTTTGAGGGAGGGTGTGGGAGGGGATATACTCCCCCCTCCCCCTCCCCCCGTAGGAACTTTTGAGAATACACGTAGAAAAGACTTGTTTCTGAGCATAGTAAATATAGGGATTATTGTCGGAATTTCAAGAGAAATGTGCACTGTGAGTAGTCATACCTGTAAGGTAGCAAAGGGGGTGGGTGTCCATCGAAGGAATTTTTTGAAAATACCCATAGAAAAGAGGTGTTTTGAAGGGAAATACATACTTTAAAGGAATATTTTATTAGGATTATTATTTATTACTATTATTTTTTGTGCAAAACTGTAATTCATGAATTTATATGTATAATGGTCATTATTTACATTCATCTTGGGCTCATAACGTGTATTTTCTGTATATTTTTGTTTAAAATATCATTTTTTTTATTTTTTTTACAGATATCACCCAACCAATACCTCCAATGTTTTGCATATGCTAATATTTGAACTCAGCAACCTCAAAAACATATAGGAGGACATTACATTTACGCACTTTACTGCAAAAATATGGCCAAAAGGCCATTTTCCCGCCATTTTTTCACAAAATTGGCTGGAGCCAATATAAAAACTTTATCGTAGGTCAAAATGATTGTCGGATTTGTGTTCAGCAGCCCAAATGACCATAGAATTCAATTGTTTTTTTTTAAAAATTGTCATTTGCCCACCCCTACTATTGTCAACATTGTCAGTGTCGTATAATTATTCACAGAGCAGGTTCAACGATAGCGCCCTCATCGCTCGCAGCGGGAAAGGGGTTGGCACCTCTCGGCTTTCAACAGACGAGATGTATTTTTATATTTACGTGAATATTTTGTCTGTGAATATCTAAATTATTTTTTAATCATTTGTTCAATGATATATGTAGATAATTATCATGCCATGATTTTTTTTGTGTGTGAGAATATACTCTCTTTAAAAAAGAGCGGAATTGTTTACGCTTTAAGGAGTGACTATCAAAAAGAGCGAATTTCGAGTGAAAATTTTCACTCATTTTGGAGTGACCTCATGCCAGAGTCGCCGAGTGATTCTGAAGTCATTCCAAAATGAGTGGAAATCACTCAAGTTTACTAGAAATTCACTCGATATTAACTCCCGTTTTTGCATTTACTCCTTAATAGAATGAACAGTTTCACTTTTTTCGCACATAAAAATTGTATATATTGGCCTACATTATATCGTTGAAAAAAATTATTAAAAAATAAATTTACGCATTCACAGACAAAAATATTCACGTAAATACTAGGTATTTAAAATTATATTTGTCAAGTTTGATCTTTAATAACTTACTTAGCATTATAAGTAGTCAATAGGAATAATTATATACCTCTAAACCTCAACTGGAAAATAATAAATAAACGTTGAAACACATTGTAAATGCGGCATGGATTTACGTGGTACACTGCGCTTTGAGAGACGGAATGCGGGTTGGTACACTAGTCTTAGAGGTCACTCAAAGCGTCCATTCGTCTTAATCACAGACGTACTATAGGTTCACTAGACGTCCATCTTGGCCCGCCTGCCTGAAACATAGAAGATTTCATTCCCATAGGGACACGTGTTAACAATTAAGGTGTTGAATAATTCATAGGAAAGACAAACTACGTCACCAGCTTCCAAATAAAGAGAAAACAATTCCTTATTTGAAAATCACTACTTGTCAATTCTGATTGCGACACGCCTCTGCGGGACGTCATAAACTTAATTAGCATAATTTTTTATTTTTATCCGGCGAACACGTCTGTCGCAGGCAATGCAAATTTACACAGGCTTAATAGGGCCTGCATGCCTTTTACACGCAGTAGTATCTTGTAAACAAAATACAAACATGGCGATCCTCGTTAGACTCGATGATGAGATGATAGTCCGGGATGATACTTCTACATAAGTTTATAACAGCTTGTTCAAAGAAATCAAAGGTAAGTCTAAAGAGATTACTGACTAACGATCTAGGCCTATTGTTACGAATAGATTGACGGATACTAGTATCTGACTCACGGTCGAAACCCCAGCCCCTCAGGCTTAGCCTAGGCTTAGTTAGAAACGTTTATTAACTTTAACGTTAGAGACCTTCACTAACGTTAGTTTGGTTAGTGTTAAACTAACAGTTAGATTTCTACACGAGTTTTTCTTGGGTAGACCCTAACGTTAGTTTGAGTAGAGTAACGTTAGACTCTAACCTAACTAGATCAGGGTATCTAACGTTAGGGTCTACTATCGACTGTCTACGAGAACGACACAGTGACTGTCACAACACAAGTGTTTTGTGTCAGACAGTGCAAGCTAGCCTCAAGAACGCTGTCGCGTTCCGCGATGCTTAAGTGCAAGCTAGATCCTCTAGTTAGTCGCTGTCGCACAAGCCTTAGTGTTAATCTCTGAGTCTAACTAACGTTAGAAAGTAATACCTGTAAATGTAGCGTTAAGATTAGGCTAGACTTTGATTCCTGGGACTAGACTCTAGTAAGATTTAATGTTAGAGTATGCGGTCTAGTTGACAGGTCTGGTTTAAAAGGCTTCGAACTGTGTAGATCTACCTATTAACATTATTTTTTGACGTTTTTCAGGCATTTACGCTACCGTACTAGACGACGGTGTCTGTCGTTTTCTTCGGGGACCCTCAATTTAATGCCAGTACTCAGTACTGTTAAATGAGGGTCCCGAAGAAACGACAGACACCGTCGGTCTATGTAATTACCGTCATACGATCTTGACAGATATTTTACAGCATAGATCTAACATTAGGTTAGATCTAACTTCAAAATATCTGTCAAGATGTACGGTAAATTCATAAAAAAGTAAAAAGAAAAAGAAAAATTGATACACAGGTTGAACATTCAGTCTAACGTTGGGACTGGTTGGGATCCAGATATGCTGCTGATTAAGCTAGCGATACCGTAGCGTAGGCAGGGCACATTATTCTACTAGTCTGGGAGTCGTCACGAAGCCTGCACTTAGCCTAGTTTAGTCTTGTTTCTGAACGCTTCAATTTATTTAGGGTAGGAGCTATCCCCGGTCGGGATAACGGAAGGACTACGGCCTAACGTAGACCTAAAGGCTAAGCTTTGACAAGTCTGTGTATCGAGTTGGTCAACATTTTTCAGGTATTATTAAACGATCTCTAAATTAGATCTACATAAATTTTGCAGGCTATCTCCTCTTGACTGCACAGGTACCTGCAAAATATCTGTCCACATAATTATTGGACTTTCTATCTAGTCCAACAACGTAACCTCCTGAAGACAAGTGTTTTAAATCTGCATCCCCCCCCCTTATTCTAAGTCGTTAGATCCAATGTATTTTTTTCTTCCTGAAGACAAGTGTTTTAAATCTGCATCCCCCCTTATTCTAAGTCGTTAGATCAATGTATTTTTTTCTTTAATATTGACTCAATTCAATTGTCGATGAGTTGGACTGCTGTGGAGAAAAAATTGAAATATAGATGTAAATTGTTGAACTTTAAATTTATTTTACAACTCGGGTCTTGCCCTGGCCTTGGTGGTTAATTTACTGCCTGGGTAATTTTACCAAGCATGAAAATAGAAAATTAAAATGCAAGATATAGATCTACATGGTGCAAACGTACACATGTTAATCATCGTGTAAAATTAAGCTTATTATTTGTGGTCATAAATACACATTTAAATCTAGTATTTAGTTTTTTTGCAATTAAATCTAACGTTAGATAAGTTACAAACAATTACAAAGTAATTGCTGTGAGAAGTTACATCGTCATTGCATTCAGTTGGAAATGTGTAGTAATTTCAATTGATTAAAATAAATGTAATTGCTGGAAATATGCAATTTGCATATAGATCTAGATCTATATACAATTAGACCCAGTGATGTGTGACTCGAGTCCGGTCTTGGACTCAAGACCGGACTCGAGTCCGTTTTTGCCGGACTCGGTCTCGGACTCGGACTCGAAGGTTCATGACTCGGTCTCGGACTCGGACTCGGGGCCTGTGACTCGATGACTCGGCGTCGAGTCCGACTCGAGACCGGGGCATATTGGCGCTTTACTGCAGTTGCCGAAACTGAGTTTCGTGTCCAAACCCGGGATCCAAACGGATCTCAGGTTCCATTCGTGGTACATATTACACGTGATGTGTGTGTCCATGCACACGACTTTACACTACACATACACAATTTGCTGCCCAATCAATCAATACAAGTATCTTCTAAACAAACTAAAGAATATGATGAAGCAAAAATGTGAAATTTGTCACTGCCACTATTATTGAACATTTCCGATGAATACCAACTTTAGCAAGCACTTTGAAAGGATGATAGTAGGCCCTACCTCTCAAATTTTTTTAAAAAATGTATCAAGTACTGTTGATCTCCAAATTTATTTTTTAATTTCTTTGAAGATGTTTTGGCAAGATTATGGTAACTCAAGTTACTGTCTCTGTGTGGCTGAATTACACTTTTATGTATAGTTCACCCAATCTAGCAAAATATTTTCTCATATTACATTTCCACATATTGAAGGTTTTGTGGGAATTTTGCATAGAACAAGGAGGGTGTTGACAAACAAGTGAAAATGTTACTAAGTGATTGATGCTACATTCTAAAGACACAGATACATGTACAAGGGCTTTCTTAATAAACTACATGTAATTTTAAAACTAAAGTAACTATATACTATCGTCTTGTAATTATTTTGTAGGTTTGTTATCTTTTTAAAAAAATAGAATGATGTGTTGATTCATTGGAATAATTCTTTTAGTATAGGTCCCCATACAGATTACATGTATTCTTGAATGAGATACTTGTTTCTAATTAATTATATATGTAATACATTGCACATGTGCCGGCTCGGACCGGACTCGGACATGCCGGACTCGGTCTCGACTCGGACTCAGAAGCGTTCGATGACTCGGACTTCAAGGACTTGCGACTCGGAAAGGCCGGACTCGACTTGACTCGGACTCGGGACTATACTGGACTCGGACACATCACATGATTAGACCCCAAGTCAGTGAATATACAAAATCGAAATGGCTTGAACAACACAATATGATCCAATTATCTCGTCAAGATGGTTGATATTAATACTAGTATTACGCAGTGAAATTCAAATGTGGACCGGCATCAACATAGACTTGCCCGTGGTTAGTGCGAAGTCCTGAAAGGAGGCGTGTCATAATCGGAGTATCGATGCAGGTGATGGCTCCAAATAAGGAAAGGATTTTCCATCATTTGGAAATCGATGACGTAATCATGAATTATCAAGCACCTTAATTGTTAACACGTCTTTCTAGTAAAATGATTCTTCAATAGAACATGCCGCCGCCATGTTTAATACGTAATTTCTAATAGCCAATCAGAGAGATGGAAGTCTAGTGAACCTATAGTACGTCTGCTGTATTCCATAGAAGAGCGCCCTCTATCATCAAATTTTAAAAATCTCCAAGAAAATTTAGGGTGTCTGAATGTCTATCACATTAGATTACATATGTTCAATGCACAATCCCATTGCTGTGTGCACAAGTCAATTCGTACTTTTGTCGTCAAATCTCACCTTTTCAACATCGCTGAATGTTTATCCTGGGTAAAAGCACTCACGAGAGCTCTCCATTGACTTTTCCGTCGACAGTGATGGCCCGATATTTGGATAGAACTTTCTCCTACGAATTTCCATCTCCGACTCCAAATAATGTAACGTCCGCTAAGGTACATGTATAATCGCCATGCTGGTAGTGTCGCCGACGGGTGATAAAGTCTTTCCTTCTGTCAAAATGAGCGCATCTTACATGTCATTTAATATTATGATAATGAGTTAATTGACCAATCAAAGTAAAATTCCTTACCGGAAAGGGCGGGGAAAATTTTTTGCGCCACTAAAAACACCGCGATGTCGTCTGTACCGCCCACAAGCCGTTCAGCCATTGGTCATACACACTCATGTTCACGCACGCGATACAACAAAATGGCTGACTTGCACTCAACTTTTTCAGAACACTTTTACTAAGTACATGTATTATCCAAACATCATCTCAAAATGCACAAAATATGAAATTTCAATTATCATAAATCAAAAAATATATTGGCGATATTACATTAAACAAATATTGCAAAACTGGTGATTAAACCGGCTTAAAATGCGGTGGCGAATTCGCGAGAACACGTGTATTGTGAATGAGCCAGATCGCGATCGATCGATTGCGCAATGGCTATTCTTTACGTGTTATGCGCATCTAACAATTTTGCCATAGGGTTTGTACAGCATTCGCACCACACAGTCCACGCGTCGGCGACTAACGATACCGAAGCAAACATTTCGCCAGTAACGGAGGCAAGAAATAAAACGATGTTTTGGAAATATTTTCGACTTCCAGGAGATATAAATTAAAGTGGATTAGGAAGAAAAAATATCAAGGATTACAACTAGGACTCGTATTTCCAGGCTGAAGTCATTATAATAGAAGGTAATGTAAAACAATCACTCAAAGTGGCGATTTAACCAGTACGGACGTTAGGGTGGGGACTTGAGTAACCGGACACTTAATTTTGTGCGTTTTTTTCAGGATATGTTGTCAAAAAACGTAATCTTCAAATAATCAGCATTAGAATTTCCATGAAAAATCGAGATATATGCGAAGAAAAATAACAGCTGCGTCCCGGGTGTCTGTTTGCAACTTCGCGCGATAGTTTCCCTGACGCGTATTGCGCCATTCCAACGCGCGGTGTCCGGGTACTCAACCCGTCCGGAAATACAACCTCTCATCTTGACTTACCTTATTAATCACAAGTTGCTGTTTTGTCGTCCATAAGTCACAAAAATAAAAATGCAACCACTGCTCCGAAGTCTGGCGGTAGATAAAAAGCACCTCAGCCAGCGTGCAGCAAATTTCTGGTCGTGGTCGCAATACTTTTATGGTTTCAGACAACCCGGCCTACTGACAGCCCGATCCACGGAGAACCCGGCCGCGCTTGGCCGACATATCGGCTCGACGTACCAAACACTGGTAGGCCAAGCCGTCCGAACAGGGGGCCGAACAGTCCGTACTGGCAAGCCGAGTTGGCGTAGGCCAGGTTGTCGGTGAGCCGGGTTGTCCGGATTACATTATTATTGCGCCACAGACTGGCGGAGTAAGCGCAACGTTGTGCGATGGTTCGTAGGTTTGGTAAACAGGTACTTAAATGAAAACGAACGTAGATGGCATTATTTCACTGGAGACTGAGTCAGTTGATAAGGCAATCACTGTCCACGGACGACTTGGACATATCTATGTGAGGTGTGCGACGTCACATAAAAATTTCTGATGAAGCTCTCGCGGTAAGTTTTTCTGACTCTTGTTAATTTTCTTCCTTTTTTTCTTTTTGTAGATTTTTAATGCTAACGACATGTCTGACAAGTAAGGTCCATGGTAGTATTTTGATAATTGTCAATCTGAAACAAACTTAATGTTTCTTACGCCTTACGGGCTCTGTGAAACCGTTAATGTTTTGAATTAAAACTGAGTTTGGTGTGTGGCAAGGGGCAATATAGCATCGTTTGCACTATATTCCCCTTGCTTGTATGGGTGGGTAAAAGTGGCCTTGAATTTGGTATCAAATTAAAGCTTATCCTTTGCTCCATCTTTTCCCAAAAGGACTTTATAATGGACGTGTTTACACTGAGAAAACACAAACAAACCTCTGCCCCGTTATTTCCACAGTATTGGTGATCAAGATGAGTCCAATTACATGAAAAATATTTCAAACATGGGGAATCCCCCTGTACACTTTGTTTTTCTCATATCCAGCAGGATAAACTTTCGCTGGGCTCTCAAAGTACCCCTTGCCGTTCATTTGTGGTATTAGCCAATTAAGCTATATGGCCCATGTGAACAGGCACCGTGTGTGCTACATTTCTGTCTTGATCCCAAGGAAACATGCAATAAAAAGACCCTAAATTTATCTGCACATATCTTTTGATAGGAACATTGGTTCCCAAATTTGAAACATGCCTTCCTCAGCTACATGTGTACTAAAAAATGCAAACAAAATCAATCTGAAGATACAAAAATTGCAAAAACTGAAAATCTTTCAGACACCCTAATTACAGCCGTAGGGACAGGGTAGATCTATCCTGAAAAAAGACTGGACCTCGGGGGTACTCACGGTTACCACAGTGTCGTCAGTCACGGCGTAAATACCGTAGTTTCTTCTCTTGTTAGTGTCGGCGACGTCACACATAGTCCAGAGTGTATACCGCGAATGGGGAATTTTTTGTGTACAGATACTTTAACGGTGCCGTTAAGGCACAATAGCCCCCAATTTTTTTTTAGTTAGGCATTGCCTACTCTTTATGCCTGATGCTAAGTCAACTCAACTACTTAATTTTGGTATTGATGACCTAGACTTACCCATCTAGGAAGATAATATTTAGTGATGAATTAGGCAGCTTGTCAAATCACAACGATGTTTCTGGATCAGAAACAATCACACGCAAAGTCAATGCAGGATTGTGCACATGCACATAAGGCGAAAATCGTGTTTGTTTTCTGGATGAGATCGTAGTGTCGTGTACATGTAGTCTCCAAACATTCGTTTCTACAAGTGGAAGATCATATCATGTACGGAAATGATCACTGACTACTCATGTTTTGGCCAATATTTTTGCCCAAAACATACTTTATTTTCCTCAAACGAACAAGAATCGAAGAAATGTGGTATGTGAGAAGAAGACCGGAATGATTTTGTATGATATTGGACTCACATTGCCAGGTCTCCTAAAGTTCGAATAACTCATAAAGCCTTGAACAAAACTAATTTCCAGTAAACATTGCGTAACTCCCCCTATTGTTCGAACACGTGCATCGCACTAGCGAGCGATGACAAAATGGCTGACAGTTAGAAAGGACGAAGGAACTCCGCTCTTTTCCAGGCTTTATTTCTTTGCAAGAAACTGAATCTTCTGTTTTATGAAAAGTGTAAGTAGAAAATTAACTCAACCCCCTTTTTGATGACAAACCCGATTTTTGCGGTCCCGAGCTCCTTAATGCGCTCCCTTCGGCCTCAAATCGCTATGGCCATGCGTTTTGTATTGGGCCAGTTTTGTGTGACATGTTTTCATGACATGAAAATTGTGTCGTTTTTCATTTGAGACTCTGTAACTTTCACATACTACACCCATTATACATAAAAGTATACATTTTCTGGCAGGAAATTAACTGAGGATTCCAAAAATGACCTTAAAAAAATGACATAGGGTATAAGCATAAGAAGTTATGGAACCAAATATACCTGAAAATCAGTAAAAAAAACATACAAAACTTTCAAACAAGGAAAAAATAGTATTGATGTACCCCACGCCTTTAAAAGTGGCATTTTTTAATTCCTTTCACTTAGAACTTTTTATAGATCTACAACATTATAGGGTTTAAGGTAATCAAAATTATTTTGCGCAAGCCTCTTTACACATAATTTTCATGGGCAAATATTTAACTTTTGTTCAACCATAATGTTTTCATACTTACCCCTATCATAAAACTAATGCCATTTTTGGATTCCTTGATGAAAAAGCTTGCTAAAAATGTATACTTTTGCTAGGGTAGGGTGAATACTTTTCAAGGTACAAACTTTTAAATGCACAGAGGTGCAATTTGTTGGAATTTTGAGCATGTTACGCTCACTAATTAATAATTAAGCTTAATTACACTAATCAATTATTATTTGAAGTTAATCAAAAATAACTATTCTCATGGTGATTTATTCATTAAAAATCACCAATTTAGCAAGATCTGTAATGGCTGTAGTCCTTTAGTGGGCTACCTGGAGAAATTTCTCCTCCTGATCATCCTCCGCCCTGCACCTACTGCTAATTAATCACTAATTTAGTGGAACATAACATTATTTTTTTTCTATTTTAGGTATGACTGTTTTGCTCACATCAAAAGCTTTATTTTGATACCAAATTCAACATCATAGGTTGAATATAAGTATGGAGAAATTAAACGAATCTACCCTAAATTGTCACGCAGATGTCACAAATCCATCTATTTACCGGCCCTATTCAAAACGCATGGCCCTATATATAAGAAACATCCTTAGAAACAGAGGGAGGTGGAGCCTCCATCCGTTTTTTTTATAGGATGACATCAATCCGCTATTCCGTAGAAAACCCAAATTATGTTTAACAGAAGAAAGTATGTACAGAGAACATACATTGGGCACATCCAGAATGAAATACCTAGTTAAGGCAAACAACACACACAAAAAGGAAATGCTACAATTACTTTGTCACCAGAGTGATTTTAAAACCAGGTAAACAGTGATCGCGAAGTGTAGCGAGCGAAGCAAGCGAAGCTATCCCTCATGCTGGTCCAGGGCTTTATTCAGTGGGATAAGAAATAGTGCGGCCAGCAAGCTAAATTTACCATGGCTGAAGTACCAGGCGCGGAGATTTTGAAAGCAAGAGAGCTCGCGGCGTGATCACAATATCACAATTTCCATATTATTGCAACTCAAACTAATCTTTTTTTCTTCTCTTTTTTACGGTCATTGCAGATCTACAGCAACCAGCTGCCTAACTTTTTGTAACCTGCTGCAGCAAAGCACACGCTGCAGCGAGGATTCAAGTTGGCAACCTTCAATCCAAACGACACATCTGCATCTGACTCATCTTGGGATGGTGAGTGGCATCATATATGTAAGGCTTCTCGTACGTCTATTTATTATTGTTTTAAAACACATGTAAACTGTGAAGACCCGCTTAAAAAATTGTCAACATGCATAAATCTGACAGTGTTGAATGGCACAAAAAACACCCCTAGAACACAAAATTTTGACATTATGCTTCCTAGTTAAATATCGTCAATAACCAAATTGCCATTAATTTATATTGCGATAAGAAATTCTGCAAACAAGTTATGGAGAAAGTGATGTCTTCTCAATGTTTCACTTTTAAAGCACTTAATATTTACACTTCCAATTTTTTTCAGTATTAGACTTTCAAGACACTAGTAGCATGGAATCATGTAGCTCAGATTTTTTAAACTGGAAACATTGTTATTCAATGCCTTTAAGTAGATGCCATATTGCGGGAGTTAATTTGTTGTTTGTCCAAGAGATGTTTTGCTGTTGCATCAAAAAAGGGAAATTTTAATAAGTCATTATTACCAGCCGAACACTCCATTTATAACATAATCCATAGAAACACAAATTATCACTATGACAAAGTACTAACACAGAAATGTATGTGTGAAACAATGTTTGTTGTGAATAACTGAATATTGTCATGCTAGGCCAGTGATGGAAAATTAACCTGTTTCAACTGCCAACCCTACAAATACTTGTTAAATCTGAAATGGGGAATGGGGAATTCTTGATGGCAGATTTTGCACCTTTGACCAGTACTCCACTTTATCTTTAAATATGGAAAAAAAATCAATTCCTAATTTTAATACCATCTGTATTCTGTATGTACTGTCCTCTCAATCATGTTACATTCCACTGATTCCAGTGTGTTATCTGTTACCAGAAAAGCATCGCGTTCTGTATGCGATGTATTATCCGGAATATCTGTGTGATTTGATTCTGCTCTTTTCAGGTGCCACCAGCAGTAACTCTACCACAGGTTTTAATTTCGGTACACCTGCAGCTACCACAACAGCTTCTACAGGTAATTCAATCAATTAATACCACACAGTTACTTGTAAACATGTATGTATGTTTTATTGAACTTCATCAAAATATATTTGACATTTTGTTCACATTAATATATATTATAAATCATATAGTGGTAACAAAAACAACAACTACGAACACAAAGATGGACGTTACTACAATACAAACAGATATGATAGTAATACAGTTATGTGTACATGCAAAGAAAAATGAATAGCTAGAAAAAACATGGCTAGGTAGAAGATGGAAAAGCTCCAGGGCTCAACAGACCTGTGTGCCCGAATGCCTGGGGCATTTGAAAATCCTAGTCGGGCACTCAGAAAAAAAAAAAACTGTCCAAAAGGTTACCTTTTTTATGCCGCCGCCCCGTAAGGTAGCCGGAGGCATTATATTTTCGGGTTGTCCGTCTGTACGTCCGTGCGTCCACACTTTCTTGTGAACAAGTTTACTGAAGTACCGCTTGAGGGATTTTAATGATACATGGACCAAGGATGGACCACTAGGCAAGGATGAATTGATTAGATTTTGGGACAAATCCGTCAAGGGTCAATGAACTTTGTCCTAAAATGCTATTTTCTGCCTATAATTCCAGATAGGAGTGCTCTCTGTTGATTTAATTTGGCAGTTAGGTTCAAAACCAAAAGACAAATATTTTGGTAGAGTCATAGGGGTCAAAGGTCAAGGTAAAGGGTCAAAGGTCAATGAACTTTGTCCCAAAATGTCATTTTCTCTATAACTTCAGTTAGCAGTGCTCACTGTTGATGTAATTTGGTGGTTAGGTTCAAAACCAAAAGACAAATATTTTGGTAGAATCACAGGGTCAAAGGTTAAGGTCAAGGGTCAAAGGTCAGTGAACTTTGTCCCAAAATACAATTTTCTGCCTATAAGTTCAGTAAGGAGTGCTCACTGTAGATGTAATTTGGCAGTTAGGTTCAAAACCAAAAGACAAATATTTTAGTAGAGTCACAGGAGTCAAAGGTCAATGAACTTTGTGCCAAACCTATAACTTCAGTTAGGAGTGCTAACTGTTGATATAATATTGGTTGTTAGCTGCTACATAGTGGGCGCACTGGGCAGAGGCATACCCGTCCACTGCGCGTAGTCGAACTTCTCTAGTTTCTGCTAAATTTAACCAAGTACCAAGAAGACAACCCACAACCGGAGATTTCTCTCGTCCAAGAATTTGGGCATTTAGATTTTATTGTCATGCACTTGATTCTACAATTCAAGTGCCCAACTGGGCAGGCCAAAAAATATGTTTGCGTTGAGGCTTGGACTAATGATATAATATAAGAATGTGACCATTTTGCCCTTACATCCGTGTAGTGTATAGAACAGGGAAAGCAATGCCAATGCAGTTGTGATACTTGCAGTACATACTGTGCATGTAATTTGCTACCGATTGGGAAAAAACTACTCTGTCTGAAGTGTAGACCACCCTGGTTGAAATACTAATGCACATTCATGTGGGGAATAACAGTCACCCTAGCACGTGCTACCACCAACAATAAATAAATACAAGTCAAATATGCATTACTTGATTATGATGAATAAACAGAAAAATAACTCCGAGTCGTTATACTTGTGGGGGAGACATAATAAGTGTTTGTGTGATACTTGTTTTGCATCCTTTTCTTTGATTTTTTTTCCTTAGTTTATTTTTTTTTATATTATAAGTTCCAAAAAGAAAGATGTTGTTTTTACTCACAAATTTTCTGCATCAATTGATCTTAACTAATACCCTCTCCCTTCAAGAAAGCCTGTACATGACATTGTAAACTCAAGACTGATTGTCAATGTGTCAAATATGGGGTGTGTGTGAGAGAGATCATATTTCATTTAATGGGAATTCATGAAAGACTGCAAGTGTTATTCAGTACATATTCCAATCTCTTCATGAATTTATATACAAATCAGGGGAAAAAGTACATGGGGGCTCGGGGCGGTTTCGCCCCCGAAATGTATAAAAGAGCCTTCTGAAAATTACCATAGGGTTCAATACAAAAGAATATTTGGAAAGCACTGAAACAGGAAAAGTAGCCCTTTGAATTTAATTTTTTTCCCTGATACAAATAGCAAGGCTCGACACAAGCACTTATCCGCTTGCTTGGGGCAAGTAAATTTGGCTTGTGGGCAATGGGAAATTGATGAAAATTAACTTTTCTTGCCCAAATGTTTTAATCTAAAATCAAGAGAGTTTCAGTTTCAATTCTGTGTAAATTCCAATTAAATAGACTATGTAAAAATACTTTCAGCAAGGTACTGTGTCTAAAGTAACACAATTATCAAGCATTTTGTTTACTTACACAAGTGAAAATTTTGTTTGGGCAACTAAATAAAGAAAACAAAAGGTTTGCTTGCCCAATCAGGCAACTAGCCAAAAAGGTTATTGTGGAGCTCTGCTAATAGCTGAGTAGATTACTTACAATAGACTTTAAATTATAACGCGAATATAGGCGTAGAAAATATCAAATATAGCAACATGTTTTTGTAGTGAGTTTCGACTTGTTTATCACAGCATCCATCAATTCATTGTTATTTCCCATCAGGTCTTAGCCTTGGTGGTCTAAGTGCTGCAGCTGCCAAACCTCTAAATTTTGGTGGCCTCGGAGGCTTTGGCGGTACTTCAAAACCATCAACAACAGGTACTGGACTTACACTGGGAGGGACAAGTGGTACTGGAGGGCTGACACTCGGTGGCCTTGGTGGCGTTGGTGGTATTGGCGGTATTGGTGGTACTTCAACAGGGCTTACGCTGGGTGGCACTACCACCACCAGTGGGTCAACTGGTTTTACTCTAGGTAAGATGGTAGTTGAAAAATCTCTGTGCATTATACAAATATATTCTTTGGGCCGTGGGAAAGAAAAATATTCAGTAAGTGTAGTGTACATTAGCATTCTGTTCTAACCAATACTGCTTGAAGAAGTTGCCGTGAATAAAAATCTGCATGTCGTCCATTTTGTTCATCAGGGACACTTCCTCCTTTAAACAATTCTTTCTTTCAGTAATTATTACATGCATGATGATGAGCTATTGTGATTCACAGATTTACATATTTCAGCATCACAACAGTATTCTATCATGTTAAATTATGGTAGCAATGTTCATTCATTGCAGATATTAAAGTATCAAATCAAAACATGAACATAATAATTACCAAAGACATTAACTGATGACTTTGTTACAAAGTGTAAAAACTAATTTATCTTTGATCGCTGTGGAGACTTTGAAATGCCAAGTAAAAGCCATATAAAGTATATGGCCTGTCACCACAACACACTAATAAAGTCGCACATCTTATAAACCATAGAAGTATAAGGGAAAATGGGTGAACAAAATATAAATATTTCACCTGTTACAACATGTGAAGTTCAGAATTTTGTTTTATTTTTAAGACCTTTCATTTGTATATATTTTACATACCAGTTACATTATTTTGTACTTTCCTAACCTTGGGGGTGTGCAACTTTATCAGGGTATCATGGTGATGGGTCACATATAATGTACATGTGTGTATGTGTGTAATATGATGTATTGTTCCTTTATTTCAATGTGACATAGGTGCGGCTGCTCCAACCACTAAGATTGGCCTTGGTGGGGTCGACCCATCAACATTGTCAACATCATCAGCTGTTTCAACAGCCAACACCACATCAACCTCCAGGTATAAAGAGTTCCTAGTTAAATCCATGCATGTAACTCTGTGTGTATAGGCAAATAATTTGAGGCCAAGAGATTGGATTTCCTAACTCTGTGTAGTTGTTGAGGTTGTAGCCTCTTGTGCTGGTGTATGGAGCATAGGTTATGAATTGTGGAAGACTGATGTTGACATGTTGACGCTGTATTTTGAAGAGCATGGTGCTTTGTGCTAGGAGGCATTGTGTGTGCAGTGGGTCCAAACTTAGGGGTCGCGCTTAAAGCCACTGGCTAACATTTACCACAGTTAAAAAAAAATGTGAGCTACATGATCATCTACGCTCCAATCATCTTTAATAAGGTCTAAAAATGAAGCCCTGAAAAAGTTGTATTTCAAAATGATGATTTAGTGCTTTAAAAAAGTGAAAATCGTAAGTTGACCGGATTCACCTGTCCGATCTTTTTTGCATTCTTTGGTGATGTTTGCATTCATGTTTTGTTTCTTTCTGTAATTCCAGCAAAGGTCAAGGTGTGAAGGAAGCGAATGTACCGCAGCCCATTTGTAACAATGTGGAGTCATTTAAGTGAGTATTGAAAAACAGAAATATCTGATTTTGTAAAGCAATTTAAAGCAAGTATTTATTGTCCATCTAGGATATGAGCATTCTGACCGGAACGTGGAACGTACATGGTTGTACCGAAAGCCTCTCATCGAATTAGGATATTTGTGTTGTTTAGATATAGAACACAGATTTTAATGTAATAGCATTAGTTATAACAATCATATGAACATGCAATATAATTGAATTTAACATTATAAATGTTACATTTTAAATTTCATTTACAAAGATCTTGTCACAATTATGCATTTTTTTTTTAATTTCATACTTTTTTTGAGGGGGGGGGGGGCAATATTTGTAGAAAATTGCAATCTATGGGATGAGTGGGTATTACAAAAATAATATTATAAGTTGTATAGTAATACTGTAGTAGTACCAATTAGTAGTATCACTAGTAATTGAGGGACATCATGCCATAATGTACCTGGTGCACACAAAGTTATTGTAAATGTGTTGTGTTGTTCACTTGACTTGTAAAATTGCCTTCCAGTAGATAAGAGCAACTCATAACAAATATGGTGACCATTACAATAACGCCATCAAAAAGGTTACTCTTCATACCCTCCATCATTCCCCTGTTATTTGACTCAATACTAAGAATGTAACTATTCCAAATGTAATCATTCTTGAGTTATTCCAAATGCTACATATTTATGTTGTTAATACAATCTGAAAAACTACTGTACCTTTTTTTTTGGGGGGGGGGGAGATGAGGTTTTGTTTTACGTCTATGCTTGAAGGATAGATGATATCCGAACCTGAATCAAAGTGATTTCCTTTTTCTCTGTCTGTTGGATGCAAAAAAAGGGTAATCATAATGTATAACTATCACAGCAGTTTAGCACTAAGCTGTGACACCTGTGTTATCAATATTGTCCACCAGGCAGTACGTCAAGAAACAGAAAGGGGTGCGGGAGGAAATCATGCGTTTCTCCGACAAGCCACTACACCGCATCCGTGAGGAGACCGTGGCCCTACACCAGGTGCTTGGGCTGGTCGGCAGCAGCCTGCAGCGCAACACGGCGGCCGTCCGCAAGCTGAAGGAGCAGTCGGCCCAGCAGCTGAAGGACGTGGAGATAGCCCAGAGGACGAGGGAGATACCAGCCGCTCTGCAGCCGGAGTATTCGGCACCGGCAGAGTAAGAATATTGTTACAGTCCACAACATAATGAGGAAAAGGGCCTTCCAAATCATTTCCCATTGATTAAAATACTGTCATTGAAAAATCTGTTAGGAGAATGCCTCCTTGTTCATATTAAAGCCAAGGTATAGTTTCGGTAAATGGTAAAAAATAAAATTCTTTGCAATTATGTTTTTAGATACACTTATGTGATCTATCAATCCCTGAAAATTGCTCGCTCTGAAACTTTTCAATTTTTGAGAAATTACTGAAATTGTGAAATGTTAGGGGGCAGTGGACCCTCAACATTTCCCATAGGTAATGTACATACTGCTAGATGCTCACCTTGAATTAAAACATCATAATTTTTCACTTAAAACAATTTTCAGTAGGTTTGATGTTGCTTTCTGATGTCTATGGTGACAAGAAAATACTTTGTGAAAGGTTGACAAAAAATTTGTCTGATCGACCAAAACTGTACTTGTGCTTTAGGGTTCCCAATTTGAGCAGGAGGAAGATTAAAGATTGAACTTTATTAACTCTGGTATGCAACGATTCATCTGGATCTCATGGATTGCAAGATACATATATGGGCATCCATTGAGTGTTGAAACCATTGTCATGGGAAGCATACTTGAAAGAACTGTTTTGCAACAAATTCTTTGTTCAAATGTTTATCATATGCTGGTAAAATGATGATAAATCCTGTGAGTTTGTACACAGGCCAACTGTTACTAAGTTTTAGTAATGATTACTAATTTTAGTTTCTGTTTATGACCTTTTGGCCGGTTATAAACTGAAAAAAAATTGGCCTTGAATAAAATGGGGGCCGCAAAATTTATCTGCCAACCCCTCCCCCCACCTCCTCCCACCACTGAGCGACTTTTCAGTTACTAATTTGCTGGGAATTTGACCGTGAAAACAATTGGCAGCAAAATTTTACCAACGGATTCCACCACCCCCCAACCCCCCCCCCCCAAGATTTTACCCTGGCGCCATCCCTGGTCAAAATGACTGGTGTTGGGGAAGTAATGTGTTTCTCGTGGATGTTCGAGAGGTAGTATCATCTGATGTAATTTTCATTATTTTAATGCAGGTACTTTCAGCGTTTAGTACTCCAGTTTGAGCAAGATATGTTACTTTGTCGCCAGCAAATAGAACAGATGGAGAGTTTTATGGCTGCATTGGACCACCCAGCTTCATATTCACCTCAAGGTACTGAATCTGGTGTAGCACCATGGGTGTAATCGGGGGGGGGGGTGTTTGGGTGCTCAAACACCCCCTTTTAGAACAAAATATATGGGTATTGGTAGTGAGAACTGTGTGATTGTGAAGTTGATGACCTTTTGGAGGGAGGGCTTGTGGCATCAGTTTTCTTCGTGAAACAGTATTCAGAGCTGATGACCCTTTTTTAATGCCCCGCAGATGAAGTCTGGAGGGGGCATTAAGTGTTGCCCCTGTTTGTTCATTCCCCAAATTGGTTTCTGCGCAATAACATCAAAAATATTGCACAGATTTTACAATTTTTGGATGTGGAGGTAGATGACACTTAAATACAAGTATAAATTCTGAGTCCGTAGGTCAAAGTTCACAGCTTTCGGCATAATTGGACAGAATAATTTTGTATGTGCAGGTAGATAGCACTGAAATACAGGTCAAGTACGAATATGGAGTCCGCTGGCAAAGGTTAAGCTCACAGCTCATTATCCATTTGGTTTTCACACACTAATTTGAGAGATACTGGACAGATTGTAATAATTTTTGGTATGTAGGTAGATGACCCTACACAGACACTGGACACTCCAAATTTCTAGTTTGCTAATGGCATTGATTTACATCATGGAATCGCATCCTTTCAGATTTGATGATCTTTTTTTTTTTTAGCTTCGATTTGCATGTCAACTCATCTAATTAATCAAATTCCACAACATCAACATTAGCTCAATTAACTAAGCAGACAATTGTAGTTACCAAAAGCATGTCATTTGACATTGTTTAGAGCTGTTTCAATTAGCTTTGTTATTCATTTTTATTGTTGTTGTTTTTTTACAGAGTTATCTACGATCATGGTGAAACTGAATGAGACATTTGTTGCCCTGGCTGCTCATCTACAGAGTGTTCATGAAATTGTCAAGGTATGGATCCAGTGTTGCCACAGCCCAAAGGGAAATTGTGCCAAAGGTCACCCCAAAATAATGCTAAATTTGGCTCGGCCATGCAGCGAAGCTACAAGCAAAAACAAAGCTTGTCAGGTCCAATGGGAACTTATTCCGGGGCCAAAGAGCATAATTTCACAATTATAGCTCTGTGTATTTGAATGCAATGAAAAAAGCCTGTTTGTATCATTACATCAACAAAAGAAGAATTGTACATCTTGTGTAGTTACAGGTACCATGGGCATGCAAACGGTTAATTAATGCAACTATTCTTTCTTCTCTAATTTGATTCCGTAGGTTCAAAAGGAACAGTACCTGAATTACAAACGTGTTTACCATGGCGACACGGAGGACATCTTCTCTGCCCGTCGCAAGACTGCTGAGAGACAGACGAGATCAGCATCAGCCTCCAAGGGACCGCATGCATTTGCCCAGTTCTCTAACATGGCTCTTGTCATGGCCACAGCCTTGCAGTCAGCTCATCAGAAGCCTGCAGGTATGTAGCCCTTCTCTTGGGAGGTGGGGGTGTAGGATATCCTTTGAAAGACTTTGCCCACAGCTGAAATAAGCAGATAAACTAGACTGACATGTCGTAGTGATAATGATGATGATGATAATGATGTTGACGACAAAAATAACGATGATGATGATGATGATGATAATGATGATAATCATGATGATGATGATAATGATGATAATGATAATGATGATGATGATAATGATCATGATCATGATCATGACGACAATGACGATGATGATATAATGATCATATTAATAATGACAACAAGACACACCAATTTGTGGAATTCAAGTGCAATGTATTTTTGATACTTTATCGTCTGAATGATAAAATTTTCCACAAAATATAGCGTATACATTACACGACAACAAGAGAAAATATATGTAAAGAGCAACCGTGTAACATAATTACAATTTCCTTTTTTCAGGTATGGGTGGTGGCCTCTCAACGGGTCTAGGTACAACAACTGGACTAGGCGGTGCTACCGGGCTGGGCGGTACCACGGGGCTGGGCGGCACTACGGGACTCGGCGGCACCGGATCCACATTCGGTGGCCTGGGCGGCACGTCCGGTTTCGGGACCGGCTTCCAGAACAAGGGTTTCGGCACCGGCACGGGCGGCTTTGGAACCGGCGGCGGCACAGGATTAGGTACGGGTCTTGGTGGTACCACTTCCACCTTTGGTGCTTCCTCTGGTCTCTTTGGTAACAAAACTGCTGTCACGACAGCGACACCAGCCTTTAACTTTGGTGGCAGTCTCAGTGCTGGACCCACAGGTACCAGTTCAACTGGACTCGGTGGCTTTGGTGCAACTCCAGGTTAGACAGCCTTGAGATCATTTCAAATAGTGCTCACGTGTTTGGCATTTTTTCAATGGCATTGTGACATGTTATGCATTACAAACTAACACTTTTTTTTCTCTCACTGCATCAATTTTTTTGGAGTGACTGTAATGTTGTGTGACCTCGTTTTGAGGTCATGTTAGTCCTAGTTCATCATGCATTTTATTGTGAATATACAGACTTAATTCATTTTTTAGCTCATCCGGCCCGAAGGGCCCGATGAGCTCATGCCATGGCGTGGCGTCCGTCGTCTGTCCGTCCTTCCGTCCGTCCACAGTTTTGAAAATGCTTCTTCTCCTTCATTTCTCTACCGATTTTGATTGTGATTGCTTAATTTGGTAGGGCTGAGTTATGCACATTAAACTTCTACACAGAATTTTGAAATTATACTCCATTAATTAATTATGGTAATTTATGCAAATTTGTTCCAAAAATAACAAAAATTGCTTCTTCTCCCACATTTTTTGACCGATTTTAATTCTGTTTGTTTGATCTGATAGGGCTAGGTGGGGGCTTCAAGACTTCTACACAAAATTTTGAAATTAATCAATTATGCCAATTTAAAATTAATCAATTATGCAAATTTATGCAAATTTATTCAAAATCACAAATAAAATCACAAAAAATGCTTTTTCTCATTCATTTCTCAACCAATTTTGATTTAGTTTGCTTTATCTGGTAGAGCTAAGCTTGGTACATTAAACTTCTACCCAGAATTTTTAACTGTTGCTCCATTAATTAATTAATTTTATGCAGATTTATTCCAAAAATAACAGAAATTGCTTCTCCCTCATTTCTTGACCAATTTTCATTCTGATTTTTTTATATGATAGGGCTAGGAGGGGGCTTCAAAACTTGTACACAAAATTTCGAAATTCGTTAATTATGCTAATTTTTTTCATGTCCCTTCCGGGGCATGAAACTAATATTTTTCTCACTCTAATTTTTTTATATTTAGTTCCTTCCGGGACATCAAATTTTAATTTTTTGACCAGTATAAAATTGTACCACATGAAATTTCGGATATATGATGTTGCAAGATGCCGGATGAGCGCTACGTCATTGACGTTTTCTTGTTTAAGACACTGTACAACTGCTGGAATAGTGGGGATGGGGGTTACTGAAAGCATACACAAGATTACAGATAAATATTTGGTCATTATAGGAATGCATAAGTTAATAAGTTAACTGTTATTTATCATATTTGGATTCCAAAAGTTATGACTGTGATGAGTGCTGGTTTCCAAAATTGGTCTGTAGCTAGTAAGTATTGATAATATTTTATAATTCACAGGGTAAAATAGATAATGAATAAATCCAAAAATGGTCAGCTAGCATGTTTGCCTGGTAAAAAGGAAAATGTGTGTGTTTTGATGTTCCTTACTCAAACTTCTTTAAATATGAATGTGAGAGCATCAGGTATTTTTAATACACTTGTTAAAATGTCATTTTATCAAGATTAGACTGATGTACAATGTGTGCTCTTGTTACTTCAGTCTGCAAAGCAGTTGAATTACCATAACCATATATGCACTCATACCTTCTGTGTGACCCCTTCCTTTTTTGTTACAGTGTACAATCATACTTGCATATCCACAATCATTGTGAAGGGCAGATATTGCATGCTACATTGACAATAACCAATACACATCTATTATGCAATCATCTCAGACATAATTGTTTTCAAATCATTCTGGATATAACATTCTCAGCCATCCACAACAGAGTGTGGGTATGTTATCAATGGAAAGCAAGATACTTTATTTTGTACCTTCATACCTTGATAAAGAGGAAACAGATTTCATAAATTGTGACAACTGCTGTTGACTAATTTGTAAAGAGACATAATGATTAAAAATATTGAAACAATTTAATTTTAATACCTCACTCCCCCCTCAATTCACACATGGCCAAGTATGGGGGATAATTACAACCCTGTATAACACCAAGGTCGGTTCTGTTAGGCAATATGTGTCCAGACTGTTTAATCATGTCTCTATTTTCCCCATTACTGTTGATTCAGTGTTATTATCTCTGTGTACTAGATCTACTTTTCAGATACACCAAGTTACTTGGAAACATATCAAACAGAATCTACAAGTTTGATCACAATTGACAACAAAATACTTCATTCTCAACTGCTGTTATCATCATTTAACTGGTTAATTAAATTTTACTAGTGTCAGTCTGCTGTAAAATCCTATCCAAATAAGTTTGTGTTATACTCCCAAGGTTTAACTAAATTCAGATTGTTGCTTAGATAAATGTGGAGGTCATGTGGTATGAAGTCTCTGTTAGCTGTGATAGAATTACGACATTTAAAAATGTTTCAAAATGCATTTTTTTTTTGGGGGGGGGGGTGTTTGTTTTCCCTGGAATTTATGAATTCAATAAAACACAATGGTATCTTCTAATTTTTTGACAATTTCCAAGATGAATTGTAAAGGGCACATTACTAAACTACTGCAATTAAATGAGCTTCGATTGAAACCTTGGATAATAGGTTTTCATCTCCCCAATTTGCAATATGTAGTTCTAGTTATAAATCAAAATTTAATATTCATATGGAAAGGTGCTATGGATAATTGTTCCCATCAAGAATTTGCTGCATTTAATGAGTTCTACTTCACCAGTCTCTTAAAGAAAGACTTTTCTCATCATCCCATTGCCTATGAGATTCTGAAAATCTCATAGAGTTAACACAGGGCGCACCTGGTTCCTGGAACCCACGGGTTAATATGCACACATGTTTGCATGCTCAAAGTTATGACACCAGTATCAGTATAGAACTATTCCATTTTGAGAATGACATATTATATAGCCCTCTAAGGCTGGGAGGCTTCTAAGAGTATAACAAGATATTCATTTATGCATTTCTTTAGTTCAGGGACAGCTGTAAACCTGGGCTATTGCATCATCTTTTGATATGTTCTAGAAGCCCTCCAGCTTTGGCACACATTCATGTTTTCAAAACTGAACAGGTCTATACAGTATGACATCAAACTGGTTCAGAAAACTGTGGAGACAATAGTTGAATCATGACCCACTGTAATAGGACTTCCTTATTAGTGGTAACAGCCAGGTGCAACATGCTGCCCCTGGTTTTGCCATTGTCCACCATATTTCTGAACCAGAGTGACATCACAATCGGTACTCTATTGGTATTGGTTGTCTGTATTATCAGCACAACAACAATGTAATGCCAGCTTAGAGCTAAATTATACCTCATCAGAAAGATCAGAGTCTGATCTTTCTGCTGAGGTATAATTCAGATAACTTTAACACCTTATTAACCCTTTGGATGCTATAATGTAAGATATAGTCAAAAATCTTGTTGGGGTTACCCCCCCCCCCCTCCCCCGTGATTTTTCATTAATTAATTAAAAGAAAACTAAAGACATTCAGAATCTGTTATTGGTGTGATATGACCTTTGGGCATAAAGCTTTCAAATAAAAGAGAAATTGCCAAAACTAAACTTGCACTTTAATGTTTATCATATTGTTTCACTGAAAAGTTAATCATTATTTTCCCAGCTTTAGTGGAAACCAGCCTGTCATCTCTGAGTATGCCATGTACTGGGCTTCTGTACAGTCCTGTCGTCCCAAGGGGACTGTACACTACCTTTCCATAATGTTGTAAAGATGACTCAGACAAAGGCCAAGACTGCCAAAAGTTGTCCTGAGGCTGGCCTAGACTACAACATTGATCAAAATGCAACATGAATCTAAGCTGATGAAATGCTGTAGTGGAACTCTTGACTGGAAGCATGTTTTTCATTGCTCTCGTTTTGTAAAGTAGTCAAAAGGGAACCAGAAATCATCAGTTGTCCAGCAGAAGGGCCCAAGCATATGTTCCCGGGAGATGGGCTTTAACAGTAAATTATCTATAATTTAATAAATATTGCCACTTAACAGACTGACATGACAAAAGGATCTGAAAATATCACACTACTTTGATTTCATGTGAAAAGAGCTAATGGTTTTCAAGCTAGAAACATTTAGTGTTAAGGCCCTTCTGCTGGGAACATATGCTAGGGCCCTTCTGCTGGACAACTGACGATATGTACTCTAGCCATAACTTATTTATGTTGGTAGTACATGTAGATGCTACGCACTAACAGCAACTGCATATTTCGCTTCTACTGTTTCTTCCTTCTCCAATCATTCCCTTTTCAACCAACGTTAACTGCATGCAAACTTTTGTGTTGCTCTTTTTGTAATTGTAATGTTTTTTTTTTTTTTCAATTGTGTGTGGATGCATGGATTTTTTTCTCTTCTTTTTTTTCTTCTTTTTCTTTTGTGGTTTATTTTCTCTCTTATATTAAAATTGCCCAGCCCAACCTTCAACAAGATTTACTAGATGATCGCAGCACCTCTCATAAATTTCTCGGTAGGTTCAAATTAAATTATGCAAATTATCATACTATTCTTTGTATTTTTATTATTTTATTTTATCTTGTCTTTATATTTATCTCAACCCTTGGCATGCCTTTTGTCATACCATGGTGTATCAAATATTAAATTGCATGCTCGTTTTACACTGTTAAAACGTGTCACATTTCTTTTTTTTTCTTTTTCTTTTTTTGGTGGGTTATTTATTGCAAAAAATAACCGAAAATTATTCAGGCAGAGATTGGTTGAAATGTTAAATTTCCTATGGCAAGGTCTTATGTCACCGAGCCTCGCATATGTCTGATTTCAGTTCTGATAAACAAATTTTAATCTAAATTGTATCGAGTATGACCTATGATACAACAAAGCGCTGAATATCTTTTAGTGTAAAGTTCAAAAGTCACTGACCCTTGTATATTATGTCCATTTTCAGCCCTTTACCAAGATAACGTAAGGTCCGCTGATCAAAGTTTGATCAAATCTGGGTCAACTGCATGTACGCACTATGATAAAATGAACTGATTAAATTTCAGAGTTGAAATGTCAAAAGTCATGGGACATTATTTTTATATATGATTTCAATTTGTTACCGCATTTACGTAAGAACTACTGATTGGATGTTAATCATACTTGAATGTGAATTTGACATAAGGATGAAGTGATTAGATTCTGATTGGAACCATTTGAGGTCAAAGGTCATAAAATTGTATATAGCCCACCCACCCACCCCCATCTAGTTTTAGCATGTTACCATGAAAACTTATGAATCACTGATCAGATTTTTAATCAAACCTAGGTGACATGTGTGCTAGGTTACAATGAATTGCGTAGCTTCCAGTGGTAAGAGGGGTGAGACGTCAGTTGGCACAGTAGTGCAGAGTCATAAGTATCGACTGCAATGCAGTTGAAGTGCTCTACTTTTGTTTTGTTTTTTGTTATCTGTTGTTTTTTCAGTATGGTTTTAGTTGTTCAGTGGTATTAAAAATGAGGGCATATGTTGCAACTTTTGCAAGTGTGGCAGGGATAAAGTGTGAGACTGTGTGCAATTTTCTTAGGCCAGGGATTTCTGTTTGTTGCTTTCCTTTGCAATTATAATTTTTGTTTTTTCTTTGCATTTATATTGCACTTTGAAATACTCTCAAACCTTCACTTATGTACTGACTTATCACCATTCTAATCATCATTTCAGCTGTAATAGTGGTATTTAGAGTCTGTCCCACAACTCAAAAAGTTGTCATTTCAGTGTGTGCTCATACAGGGTGGCCGAGAAAGAATGCTACACCTGCGATCGCTAATTTCTTCAACATCATCTGCAATATGTCATTGATTTTTGTTTCAGTGGTTAGAACATTCTTTTTCTAACAATATGATACGGTGATCATTGATTTTGAGTAATTAGTTTGGATCCAGCGGCCATTTTTCCAAGGCAATGTTGTTTCCCAAGTTTCGCAATTTTTCAACAGCGGCGGTCATCAGAAGACCAAGATATTCTCGCATCTCAGCGTGCCATAGCAGACAAACCGTGATGACAATGGAAGATGTAAGCTCACATCGTCTTCCTTATCAAAGTGAAGGCATTCCTGTGCTTTTTCTCGACGGAGCTTATTCTATGGCACAAATTAACACGAGAATATTTTGGTGTTCTGATGATCGCTGGAGTTGAAAAAATAGCAAATTTAGGAAATTACATTGCCTCAGAAAAATAGCCCCAAGATCTAAATGCCTCAATCAAAATCAATGATCATGGTATCATTTTGTTGGAAAGAAAATGTTCTAACCCATGAAATAATCATCAATGACATTTTGTGGATGATGTTGACAAAATTAACGTTCACAAGTGTAGCATTTTTTCCTGGGCCACCCTGTATGATTGTGATGCATACTGGTATATTATGAGTTTGAACTTGTTCCCATGGATGTTTTAACTCTTAATGTGCTGTGGAAATTACAGCTCTTTGGACATTGTATCATGTGGTGCATATTTTCAACATCGGCATGTTATGAGTTAATATGAAATGTGGTTTCATGAGTGACTAGCATGCAAATGACCTTGCCATTGTCAAAGCAGCTGCATTATTTCATCTCTGTAAAACCAGGTGTTGTGTGATGGATGCATTTTTGCTATGCATGAGTATGCCCAGTTATATAAACATGTATGGTCAACTTCACCTCGTCAAGTCTGTGGGGAAGGGGACCCCCACAAATCACATCAACTTGATAGATGAAATTCATGTTACAATTTTGCACACATCTTTATGTGGAGATGAAGATATATGGAAACTAGAGGCTAAAAAGTATCATGATTGTGTTAATACAGGTTGACAATGAGAAAGGCAGAGTGCAAGTGGGGGGGGGATTTCTGACATCTTTTTGGTCAAACTGACAAGCAGGGGTCAAAAGGTCAATCCGCTAAAGACCAAACTTTGTGCCCACTATAAATGATTTAAATGATTAAATACGTGTTTGGTCCTGTTGGGACTCTAAGATTGTGTGATATTGGCAAAATTTGAGGTAGAAACTCAATTTGGAGGAAAACTTTCTAAATTGAAAAAAAAAAACACAAAGAACAAAGTTGGAATGTCAAAAATATTTGAGATGGTTTATAATTTGACGAAGGGGAGGTTGACTTATGCGAAATTATCTATATTGCATTTATAACTCATCTGTCAGAGCCAGTGTGTACTAACTTAGTACCTGTGGGCTGTCAAAAGGCCACTAATAATGTACAATGTGTATTGTGTTAGTGTCCTGTCTGTTGGTGATTGAATTGCCCTTCAGGCTGTAAGCCAGCACTATCAGTATTCCATATTGTGAGAATGTAGTTTAAATGAAATGTACCGTTCATGGTTGTATATTTCTATTGGATTATATGTTTCATGATTTATTGTAACCTGTTTAACTATTCACAAATGAATGTCTTCTGTGTTGGCTGGGTTTGATTGTCTGCCACAAAGTGGTAGGTACACAGAAATTGTGTTTTCATTTTTTAGCTCACCTGAGCCAAAGGCTCAAGTGAGCTATTGCGATCGCTTTTCGTGCGTTGTGCGTCGTGCGTAAACTTTTACACATTTTCAGCCTTTTTTCCAAAATGCATTATTGGATTTAGCCCAAACTTGGCAGGAATGATCCTTAGAGGGTGGGGATTCAAGGGTCCTCAAATGGTACACCTGGCCCCACTGGGGGCCCAGGGGCATGGCCCTAAAGGGCCAAAAGTAGGTAGTTTTCGAACATCTTCTTTTCTAGATCCAGAAATAGTTTAGTTAAGTCACTTTGTGTGTAGATACCTCTATATGTGCTGAATTAATGTTCCTCATGACAATGCCCAGGGTGGGCCCGTTTGGGGGTAGGGCCCTATGGGAATAATTCACATTCACATCAATGGATTTATACCAAACTTGGTGGGAATGATCCTCAGGGGGAGGGATAGAGGGTTCCTGGAATTGTACACCAGGCCCCCCTGGGGGCCCAGGGGGCAGGGCCCATAAGGTCCCAAACTAGGTAACTTTCTAACCACAAGCCCATTTGTAACCAAACTTCGGTGGTAGATGCGTATCAAGGACCTCAATGTTATTTGGGGATCAAAGGTCACATATGAAGGTCAAAGGTCAAATGAAGTCAAGTTTCTTCTTTGGTTGGTATTGGCCCATTTGTGACTAACTTGGAGGGTAGATGCTATATGTATAGTGACCTCAATGTTTAAAAGGGGTCAAGGTCACATGTTACGGTACTAGGACGTGCGTTGTTTTTATAAAAACGGATGTTAGAATTTAATTTAACTTGCCAAAATCAGCTATATGGCAAGGGGATGCAAAGTTTTCCAACTGGTTCATTTGGCTACGCTGGTGCACAGATATCAGGCTCCAAGGGCCAAAAGTATATGTATAACTGATGTTTTTTCTATGGGTACCATAGAGAGTTTGCGAGACCTCGGGTGAACGTCGTGCTCCCCGGGGCTCTTGTTTATCAAACTTGGTACAAATTAAAATGATTACAGAGATATATAATAAAAACCAAGTAATTCGGTTTGAACTAAAAGGTCAAATATCAAAAGGTCTCTGCTTCAAAGTTCAGTTATTTCACTGAAATTTCAGAAAATCTTCAGTTACCAATAAAAAATAGCAGTAATGAAAAGATTTTGTAAAATTCTAGTGATGATAAATTACACTTGACTTTCATACTACAATGCAAATATCTGTATATACAGTCATGTACCATGTCTGATTGAATTATTTATCATTCATAAGCTGTCGCACATTCACATTTTGAGCTTTTGGGATCTTTGTTTTTGTGTGTGCATTCTTTAGGTTCAACATTTGGTTCCACTACCACAGGTAAACCACTACAACTTCAGAAGCCACCAACCAAGTATAGGAAAGGTACTCGATAAACTTGATTGGATCGTGCCAAACGAAGAAAGATGTTCTTGAAAGCGGTTCTGAAGAAACTTCTTGGAGAAAGCAAAGCATCTTGTGAAGAAAGACATACAGTCAAACCTCTCTAAACAGCCACTTGTCTATTAAAGCCACAGGCTAACATTGACCACAGTTCAAAAAAATGTGAACTACATAATCTTCTATGCTCTAAGTTTCTTTGATAAGGTCTAAAAATGAAGCCCTGAAAAAAATGTATTTCAAAATGATGATTTAGTGCTTTAAAAAAGTGAAAATCGTAAGTTGACTGGATTCACCCACCCATTTCCTGCAATAGACTTAAACTGTGTCTAGATGTAGGCAATTTTGTACTCAGCCTGAGTACTAATTGTTTATTCATTCATATCTTGCCAGTGGTTATCAAGATAGAAAGGGTTATGTAATGGAGACTTTGAAAAGACATGCATGTAACAATACTAAACAGCTTTTGTGAGTTGAGTCCTGCCTAAATGTAGATTGGAGAATCAGGTGGAGAATCCAGGAATGTTGTTTCCATGCAATGCTGGGAACCCTGACAAAGGCACTAGCTTATTTAGTACTTTTGCAGTCTTGATCAGGTGACAATACTTACAGTTTATGTGAGTGAGTCCTGCATAAATGTAGATTGAGTATTTGAAATTCAATCTGTATAATAAACTAGACCCATTTTATATTGACAACTGAGCATTCCTATATTTCTATGGCATCTACTCAAATTTGTGCTGTAGGTGATATGAAGACATGTGACAGCACGTGAGCCAGCTGGTAGAAATGGGGAAGTTCCACACCCTAGCCTACATGGAAATCAGGAAAATCTGGAAAATGACATTCTGTTTTTCTAGTCAGGAGAAAAGCAGGAAATTTGAGATAAGTCCCTTAAATCCCTAATTCCAAAAATTCAGGGAATTTTGTGTGTCCGTTATTTGGACATGACGTGAGAATGAAATGGTTGAAATGACCATCCCAGAATTTTTTAACTTCCATCAGGGCAAAATAGTGGAGAATCCAGGAATTTCGTTTCCAAGAAATGCTGGGACCCTGATAAAGGCAGGTCAGAGTTGTCATATTTATTCTAAAAAGGTCCTCAGTGAAAGTCACTTTGTCAGAAATTTTCAGTCAGATGTTGATTTCAGGAGAATCATCCGTGCAGAATGCTATATCTGAGAAAATGGTTGTGAAGAATTCATCTGGTATACTTTTATTAGCACATATATATGTACAATGTATATGCACAGACTGTGTAAACATGCAGCTCCTGCTGAAACCCATTGTTCCATTTTAGACTGGTCATGATTAATAATTATTATTATACACGTACATTGGGGTGCAAAAATAACGCCTTATGACAACTGAGGTCTGAGGCTTTCTGCAGATAACTTCAGATTCCCTCATATTACCTTTCCTGTAAAATTCTGCAAAACATGGTAGATTCCTGATGAAATTTCACTTTAAAAAGTATTTTGTGGTACATTACAAAAGGGTTAAAGTGAAATTTCATGAGGAAATTACCGTATTTTGCAGGATTGTGCATGATTTTACAGGAAAGGTAATTTGAGGGAATCTGAGGTTTTCTGCCGAAAGCCTCAGTTGTCACGAGGCATTAATTTTGCACCCCACTACTAGTACAGAAGTAGCAACACCAGGAAGACTTCTTGCTGATAAGATTAATTATGTGTATGTAATTAACGTCAGAATGTGTTGGCAAATTAAAAGACCACTGTCATAATGTATTCTAAGTAAAGGGAAATAACGGGACTAGCAATAGTCCTTGAAATGGGTTAAATGATTCTGGGATGAGTACATTTTTCAAGTTTTTTTGCAGTCAAAGTTCAATAGTCATATCATGTTTTCTTGTTAGATGTGCGATATCAGAAATTGCTTTGACAGGCAAATTTGTTGTGTTCCTTCATGTGGGTTTGTTTCTATCATGGTCATATTCAAATTGAATACTGTCAAAAACGTGCCTGCATCAAAAACGGCTCTTTTCCAATCTGAACATTAAAAACTTCCACCCTGATATAGACACTTCACATTACTTCACTTGGTTCTGTATAGTCATTTTGATAGTTACTCCTGCCTAATCCTGCATTCCCAATTTCATTCATCATAGCATATTCAGTGTCATGGGGTGGGGGGCTTGTACATCCCTTCTCACGTAGTCCGTTCCGATGTTTTTGATTTTTTATTTAATTATCGCATCCTTTGAAACCGACTTTTTCATGTTTGTTCTTTCACCAAACACACCTCTTTTGCCACCTTATTTTTTTGTTCTCTTTTCAATTTGTCAGTATTAAAGCCCCCCCCCCCCCACCCCCTTCCCCCAAAAGAGGTTGGAAAACAACTAAAAAGACCATTTTGGAGCAACTCTGTATACAGGTCTATATTTCAAGGTATGGGGTTATAATGTTCTTATAATTTATTTCTTCGTTATTTAATGTAGCTTGTCTGTCCCCATCGAACCATTGTGGTGGTAAAGTATACTTTGAAGTTTTGTTTGAATTTATACCCTAATACTTATCTGGTATACTGTAAGATAGATCCTTGCGTATAAAATATATATTAGCTAGGTTCTAAAATTTTAAATTTTATATTTGGATTTTTTTTTTGATTAATGGAAATTGTCTGATTTCCAATTTGGCATTGAATGGATATGTTTCAGACACTGCTTGTAGCTTCAATCTACTATTCACAGTATCAGTTTTCAGATATTGATACACTGATACACAAATAGGTCCGACAGTCAGACTTTTAGAGGTTGGTAGCGTCACGTTTTAATGTGAATCTTATACTTAGTATGTAACTTGCGCAATAAGTACATTTCGGTTGCAAGGACCACAACACAATTATTTAACCTTATGCATTCCAAATTTTTGAACACTTGATTTTTATGTACTGCTATCTTATTAATTGCCTCTATATACGAGCAGAACATGATAGTGTACAAATCAAAAACTTACGGCTATGTAGTAAAAAGTACTAACGTAATATCAAGACATAAAACTTTAAATATATTTATAATGTATCTTTATTTCCCAATATTTTTGCTAATTACATTAAACTCTGTCAGTCCAATGAAGAATGATATCCAGTTCCATCATTTTGGTAAATACTTCATTTTCTACACTTCGTATTTCATTTGTAAAACATTTTCACATTATTCTACCGATTTCCATATTCCCTGACATTACTTATGTATCTCTCGTATTATTGTTAGTATTATTACTAAGAACTTAATTATGCATAAAGAAAAAATATGAGTAAATAAACTTAATATTTGTGTTATCTTATTTTTCCCATTTGTTGTGAGACACTAGTTGCCCAAAACATAACTCCACTTTTCTCGATTTAGTAACATAAAAGCATAATTAGTGTTTCGTACACTCTCGCGTTTAGGCGCTAACATTTAATTGCTTATATGGCAAGACCCATGAGTTTTTTCTCATATTTTCGCCGACGTATAGAGTAAGAATCTAAAAGGGACAATACTTTGATTCATGTAAATAAGCCAATGTGTGTCACGTCTAAACAATTTAAGTTGCTAATCCCTTCCTCCAGCCGGCCAAAGTTTCTGTCTATCTACAATTTTCACAATCTTTTTATTAATATCGTTTATTACAATCTCCATGTTATATCATTTAACAACATTCTTGTAGGTCAATTAAATGATTATGAACCTCCCAACATTATTTTTAACGTCTAAAGATACATTGGAAGCATCTTCAGATGTTTTTCATACTTTAATACTCATGATACGTTTTAGTATAAAAAAAAAAACAGGAAGAAATCTATTTCACCATAAACTCAAAATTAATACCATGCTTAATATTGTTTAGATGTCAGGTGATCGTTGTCGTTAACATGCATTAATAATAATTGTACAGTTTTATACTGTAAGTACGAATTGAATGCCCTTTGGATTGTCATATGAATCTCGAATATTCATAGCTCCACAATCCCAATAAAACTTACTTTTATGAAAAATCGAGTTACAAGTCAAATCTAATTTTGTATTCTTCTAGTATTCTTCTCATACTTGATTATGTGTGTCAAATGAGTTATGATTCAATGATATTGTAAATGGTCAGCTATATCATTACACATATTAATAATTGCCATGCCACTCAACTAGCCGAGCTGAACAATTGAACATCCACTGGCCAAAAAGTATTAAATAAACTACATGTATTGGAAATTGCATGAGACATCATCATAATATCATAAAAGGCCAACAATATTTCCAGTATTTCTGCCCCCTCCCCCCCCCCCAAAGAACAAAAAAATCAAATGAAGAACCACTTTGCAATACTATGTACATGATCCACCACCATACCCCGGGCGTACCGCGTTGGCAGCCCTCTTGTGTTAAAAAAATATTTCTTCATTATGATCGCTGATATCATGTAATGCAGCAGAGGCTGCCTGCTCAAGCCACAACAAAAA
>JZLH01S0198206.1:51693-62516 GCA_001188425.1 Eucidaris tribuloides
TGCTACAGCCCTCTCCACGAGCCGAATGTTTTTTTTTTTTGTTTTTTCTATAATTTAAACGCCCCTTGAAACTTTTTTCATGTTTTTCTTCACCAAACCCACCCTTTGGCCCTTAATTTTTTTTTTTGGCTCTTCACAATTTTTCGTTATTTATAGCCCACCCCCCCATCCCCTTTCCCCCCAAAGAGGCGTTGTAAACAACTAAAAAAGCGACCAGTTTTGAGCAATGCATACGTGTTATATTCTCAAGTATGTGGTTAGTAAATTTCTTATATTTATTTTCTATATGTAAAATTTATTCTTTGTCCTGTCCTCCATCGACCATGGTGGTTCCGTTATAAATTAAACTTTGAAGCTTTGTCTTTTAATTTGCATAACCCACAACAGTTTTCCCTGGTTCAACTGAAGATAGACCTGTATAAAAAAATGTAGTGTTCAAAATTTAGGAATTTATATTGTGATTTTTTTTTAATTTAAATGAGAAATTGGGCTGTTGCTCAAGTTGCATTTTGTGATGGTAGGTTTCAGACACTGCTCGTAGCTTTCATCTACTTTCAGCAGGTATTCAGTTTTCAGTATAGTTGATACACTTGATACACAAATCAGGTCCGACAGTCAGACTTTTGTGAGAGGTGACGCTCACGTTTTATGTGAATCTTTACATTATTAATGTAACTTGGTCAATAAGTACATTTCAGGGTGTGCAAACCAAAACACAATCTTTAACCTATGATTCCCAAATTTTGAACACTGCATTTTTATGTATGTATCTTTAGTAGAAATGGATAAGTGTACAAATCAAAAACACGGCCAGTAGTAAAAGTACAACAGAAGATCAGAGACATAAAACTTTAAATATATTAGAATGTATCTTTTATTTCCAATATTGTTGTAATACATAACTCTGTCAGCCATGAATGAATGATATCCAGTTCCACATTCTTGGAATACTTCACTTTTCTACACTGTATTTCATTTAAAAACATTTCACATTATCTACTTTGATTTCAAATATTTCCTGAAAAGTTACATGTATCTGCTCTATATTTGTTATGTAATTACAAGTAATTAATTTGCATAAAAGTAAATAAATATTGAGTAAATAACATATATTTTTGTGTTTATCTTATTTTCACTTGTTGTAGTACACTAGTGGCAAAGACAAACTCCACTTTTCTCATTACGAACATTAAAGCAAATTATAGCTCGTCACCTGGCTGGCAGAAGGGCGTTAACAGTAAATTGCCTCTAATTGGAAACCCATAGGTTTATTCCATATTTTCGCCTTACGTACTGATAGAAGGATCTAAAAGATGACAATACTTTGATTTCATGTGAAATAAGCCAATGGTTGTCACGTTACAAGCAATTTAGTGCTAATGCCCTTCTGCCAGCCTGGCGAAGAGTTTTGGTCTATCTGACAAATTTTTCAGCAATCTTTTATGAAGTATCGTATTACAACCCAGATCATCAGTTAACAACATTCTAGGCCAAAAATATTATGAACCCCCAATGTCTAAGAAAATGGAAGCATCAATAAAACTTATTTTTATAAAAATCACTACAAGTCAAATCAATTTTTGTATCTTTTGTATTCTTCTCACACTGAATGGTGCCAAATGAGTAGAATTCAATTAATTGTCAAATGTCCCTATATCATTACAAATTAATAGTGGCCCACGCGCTTCAACTAGCCCACTACACAATTAAATCCAACCTGCCAAAAATATTGAATAAACTACATGTATTTGGAAATTGTCCATGGACCATCACCCAAAGAAGTCATAAGAGGCCTAACAATGATTTCACAGTAGTTTCTGCCCTCTCCCCCCCCCCCCCAACAAAACAAAAAATCATTGAAGAACCACTTTGCTAATACATGTACATGTACATTAGAATCTTAATATATCACATAATAATAATTCTTAACATAAGCTGACATGATTCTAATGCATTTGGCAAACACTGTTTTGATACACATTTATAAATATCACATTGCAGATGCAAATTGATGCAGTAAGAACAACATTACAGTCAGATTAAAGTTAACACAGGGCAATCTAATATTGTCTTTAAAAGCACACATACAAGTCCTCAAACTTTACAACTCTACATCATTGATAATATGGTTGTTCTCATTTGGCTCCCTAGGCTTGTTAAAATGGTATGGAAATTACTGTTTCTCACTTGAATTGCAACATTTGGTACTAAGTCATTTTGAAATAGACCGCTTTGGTCAAATGTTTAAATTTATGAATATTTTTTCCTTCTACAGCCCTACGGATTAGCTTTTTCTTTCACCATTTCTATTAATACATTTTCCAAAATATAAATGCAACTTGCAATGTCCAGCAAGCTATCAGGTTGTCAAGAGCAACCTTTGTCCAAAAGGTATGCATAAACTTTGCATACATTAACAAAGCGGTCTATTCTGTAATTAGTTGTCCATACCACCACAAACTTTCAAGCTCCTGAGGCTCCCAATTTTGAAGAATCTGAATCTGAAAATGAAACAACTTTTATCCATCCAGCCTGACATGGGCGATTCCGTGCTTAAAAAAATGGCCATTTTCACAACATTTTTCAATCTGCTGTCCAAACAAATGAGGAATGACAACTTACTTTGTGGTAATTATAAAGTACTAGTGGGTAGCCTTGTGAAAAAATGACAATCTACACAAAATTATTGTTTATGGGTGAATTAGAGGTGAAAATGTCGCATGTCGTAAGGGACATCTCAACGTCCCATATGACATGCAACATTTTCACCTCTAATTCACCCATAAACAACAAATTTTTGTTGGTTGTCATTTTTTCACAAGGCTACCACTAGTACTTTATAATTACCACAAAAAAATTTTCATTGCTCAAGCATTCAGCCAAGAGACCAGAAATTGTTGTCAAAATATCCCGTACGACACGCACAGAATCGTCCACACAAGTTTGAAATACGATTTTCAAAACCGTTAATGCAATCACTTCAAAATACTACTTCATTACAATTTTCCAATCAGTCGATACATTGTTAGTCCTTCCCCAGTTTAAAGCAAAAATTTCAAGTATTTTTTTTTGCTGTCATTTAATACCACTTTAAGAAATTAATCTATTTATGAATTACGAAAAAGCTCAATAAATATGACTATCATTGTGCCCTTCATAACTTCTTTAGAAAAATGGAAAAAATTCTACACAAAAATAACCAAGTGTACAATTTTAGGACTAGAATATTGGACAGAGGTTTTGTTACAGTGTAAAGGAACCTGCAAAATGCCTCAATGAATACACTGTGCCTATATTTACAGCAGATTTAATGTTGTAATGAACTGTTTAAATGATATGCAAAACATTAAAGGCACTGTAGAACAATGTTTCCATTTAAAAAATGTGAGCTACAGGATTCCACATGCTGGTAGCAGTGTTGGAGGTCTCGAGACTGGTCTTGGTCTCGAGACCAGTCTCGAGACCAGGGTGCTCTTTCTTGGTCTCGGTCTCGGTCTCGAACCCTCTGGTCTTGGTCTTGGTCTTGGTCTCGAACCTTCTGGTCTCGGATTTTTTGGCCGAGACCAGCCCGAGACCAGCAACTAAAACGATGATTTTACATAAAAATCTTTATTGTTGAACATGTGCAAACTGCAATTTTGCGGCATGTAAGGGTGTTCAAACATGCAGAGTGCGTTCACACAGACCTTCTACACATTAAGAACCGGCAATGGTGGGTTCTCTGACGCAATATATTCTGGCCGTTCCTCTTATAATTGAGCATGGACGTAGGCACGGTAGAGAACAAAAGAAGAAATATGGAATGAACATACAAACAGAGAAAAAAGAAACGGAAGAAAAGTAACAAAAAAAAGGACGGAAAGAAAGAAAAACGGAGAGATTGGAAGGATAGAAAGTCAAACGAAAGAAAAAACATAATAGGAAATAATAAAAGAGAGAAGACTGAAAACTAAAGAAAAACAGAAAAAGAAGATTGACATCAAGATAGCAGAAAAAGAAATTTAAAAACAGATAGAAATAAGGAAAAAAGACATCAAGAATGAAAGAAGAGAAAGAAGAAAGATAGAAAAAAAGGAAGGAAAGAAAAAAATAAATGAAGAAGAGAAAGAAAGATAAACAAAAAGCAAGACAAGAGAAAAAGAAGGGATAAAATGAAGAAAAGGAGAGAGAAAGGAAGACATGGGAAAGAGGTAGAAAGAAAGAAAATGAACTAAGAATATAAAAGAGTAAAGAATGAACAAAAGATAGATAAATAAAAGTTAGAAAGGGAAAAGAAAAATGAAAGATTGCAAATAGAAAGGAATACAACAAGAAAAGAAAGAGAATGAATGAAAGGTACACCAAAGTAAGAAAAAGGAAGAAAGATAGAAATAAGGAAGGAAAAATGAATTTTATGAAAAAAGAAGAAGTGAAGAAAGCGAAAGAAAAATAGAGATCGAAAGAGAGAAAAAGAAAGGATGAAGTAAAGGAAAGGAGAATAGAAAGAAAGACATGAGAAAGGGTCAGAAGTAAAAAGGTAACCAAGAATAAAAGAATAAAGAATTAACAGAAGATTGACAAATAAAAGAAGAAATAAAGAGAAAAGGGTAGAATGAAATAAAAAAGACTTCATGAAAGAAATACAAATAGAAAGGAATAAACAGAAAAAAAAGAATTAATGAAAAAAGTAAGAAAAGAGAAAGAAAGATATAGAAATGTAAGAAAATAAAAAGAAAATCAAGAATGAATGAAGAAAGACCATTAATGAATGAAAGAAAGAAAATTATTAACAACACTTTTTTTCTTTATCTGATCTGTATGTCAGTAGCTCAGGAATATGGGCTCGAGGGAAAAAGTATTCTTTTCACTTTAAAATTGTTTCTCAGTCGTTTGTGCAATTTGTAGCTATCATATTGACTTGTAGTTGGAGGCCTATTTTGCGTTAAACTTTGGAAGGCGTTTTACATGCATAAGTGACAAATGACCACAGTGAAAATATAATTTTTTACTGTTCTTCATTAAACTGTTAATTTTATTAAATTATAAAAAATCCTATTACCGACTGATTGTAATGTGTAAGCAGTAGGCAGTTAATGCTGAGTAACAAAGTTGGCGTTATCCTTATAAAACCTGCAAAAATTAGTGTCAATTGAAACCTGGTCTTGGTCTTGGTCTTGGGTCTCCGGAAAGTGCTGGTCTTGGTCTCGGACTTCTGTCTTGGTCTTGGACCTCTTTTTCTTGTCTTGATCTGGTCTCGCGGGTGTCTGTCTTGGTCTTGGTCTTGGTCTCGATGGTCTGGTCTTGACCTACAACACGGCTTGTAGCTGCTTTGATAAGGTCTAAAAATGAAGCCCTGAAAAAATACAGTTCAAAATTATCAGTAAGTGCTTTAAAAGAATAAAAATCATTGAGAGACCATTCCAGTTTTCCCCATAGACTGCTGTGTTGCAGATTTTTCTATCAGCCGAGAATAATTCATGTGGCAATTTTTATCTGTACATATATTACCAGTGACAGCATAACTGTCTGAACTTTTGTGTTCCAGGGTGTTTACTTGTCTATTCAAACACTGTCAGATAGCAAAATTTGACAATTTTTAAAATGGGTCTTCCACATTGTTATATAGTGTCTTTAATTCAAAAGACAGGTTACTCGTTTTTCAAGTCTATAGCATAAATATGTTCGACATATGTCTTTGGATCAATAGATGAAGTAAGGACTGTGCTGTTAGTATGTCAAATACCAATAACACTACAACACAATGTCAATCATAATGTTCCACATAAACGTTATTCATACCCACACTGGCCTACATAAATAACATCTATACTCAGAGATATATGCACTAAAATATAACAATTTACATAATTTTACATGCAGAAGCTTAAGATAAATATCCAAATGATATACAGTAATATTAAAAATGGTTGCTGTACATTTCATTGATTTAGTCACCAGAATAAAATTCCCCAATAGTGTAGCAAAGTATATTGATTTTAAATAATCCCTTTCAAGTGCAAGTATTTTTTAACAACACATCACATTCATTTCTCAAACTTCAATATTGATTACATTTTTTTACGCCACATTGAAGTGTCTGATCATATATGTTTGGCTACACGGCTCATTGGAGGCCATCTGAGAGTATAACAATCGATGACACAACAGTTCATGTTTGTAGCTGTCTTTCAATTCAAGCATTACATAAATTGAAATAACCATCGTTTGTCATGGTCTTTGATGAACCTCAGCTTTCATGGACTAAACAGTACAATGTTTTTCAAATCGAATTGGTGTACAATCAACTTGCTCAGATTGGAAAGATCTTGCATGAAAAACCGAAAAATTAATTAATTAAAACGTTGATACTACTAAGTAAGCAAATATGGTAGAAATCATAAGGTTAAATTCACTATTCACAAGTTAATTGTTAACATTATTTGCAATTTCACCAAAAAAAAATGATAAACTATTTCTTTTCATTTAAAGTTTTACAGAGTAAGTATACCTATACCCATTTAGTAAAGTGGCAATTTGTTACAAAGAATCTGGAAAGATACCTTACAAATGGGATAGTAAGCATAATTCATACCTGCACACCAGTGTATCAGATTATGTTTTAAATATTACTATAAAATAGAAATACATCATGAAATACATGTAATAGTGCAATCATTTTATAATCCGTTTATTTGGCAGTTTTTAGGGAGTTTATGGCACAAGCAACCAAATGAAGATGAAAACCCTTGGTATAACACATAAAGATCATACGGTACCAGTAACAGAACCAAACAAAACAAAACAAAACTGAGAGAAAGAAAAAAAACATTTTAAAGGACATAATGTAAAATTAACCAAAGTGAAACAAATAGTAAGTTGTTGGAGGAATATTTATTCTTTTTATTATTTGGGGGGTGTTTTTTAGGGGGTGGTTGTTTTGCTGGGGGAGGGGGAGGGGAGCAGGGGTAGGGGTTGAAAATGAGATGTAAAATTACATTTTTAAAAGCCTTTTAATAATTATTATAATTAACAACCAATGAAATAACCATATATGTGGAATGTTTACTTACAGTTGAGAAATATCAAGTTCGTAGAAAGATTTCATTAACCCATCAATGCCCAAGCCTTCTCCAGACCCAAAATAATCACTATGTGCTATGATACAATTGGCAACACTTTGAACCATTTTACCTACATTGGACATAGTCCATTTCTTGTGGAGGGATTGTGTAAATGTTGTGGAGGGAATTATAATTTGCAAGATATTATGAAAGAAAGGAAAGAGCATAAATGCAATTTAACAAACTGTAGAAATTTGTTTTTGACTGAATTAAAATTACTGTAGTTAGAGAGTCTACATATTTATTGAATTAAATTTCTATGGTATGAAAATTTATCAAAGAATGAGTTGTCCCCACCTATCCCTGCATAATCGATCATTCCGACGCTTGTGTATGAATATGCACAAGTTTGATCACACTACCCTTGCAATGCAACTGTTTGACTGTGTGAGAGAAATTGACATAAATTATTTTGGATGCACAATCAAACAATTGTATCAGGTTTGACAGACAAATCAAGAATCGTTCGATTTAGATAATTTGAGTTATTTTCTCAAGTTTGGACACAAATGTTCACTTTGTATACCTAATCTAAACGTGAAGCAATTCAGTGGGGCTGCGTGCAGATTAGCTGAAAAGTTTGATGCATCATATTTGGGCACAAATCTGATCTGATACTGACTACATACATGTAATGACATTATTTCATTACTTGTTTTGATAATAGGTGACCAGTGGGTAAAATAAAATGAGTACAAATTGTAGCCCCGGATATTTATTGAAGGATTGTAACAGAGACAAGCAATTGTTTAATTGTTTTCCTGTTTATGAACAGGGTCAGGGCTGTAAAGAGAGTCCAGAAGAATGATGCTGCTAACGTTAGTAGCTTGCTTGTTACTTAGGCATGGGGACCTAGCTAGTCACTGCTAAGACAGTTGCTGCACTAAATCATTCAGACAAGCATCAATTGTCACAATTCATATTAATTTTTCCATTTATCATATTTACCAATGGCCTTGCTTGCCTAGATTCTGATTTCAACACTGCTAGTTTGCTATGCCTAACGACTAACGTTAGTACTGAGTATCAATGAATGCCGTCTGGTCTGTACTGCACAGCCACAGTGCAAGCAAAGTTCTGAACTTCTGTGTCAGCTTTATCCTCCAATCTATTATAGAAACCGCACCAAAACCTGACGCACCTGACGCATTTTTTGAGCATAGCCCGGAAGAGAAGGCATGGTGGACATAGCCCGTAGCCGGCAGCCGTCGCCTTCTGAGTATACGTACATATTCGTAACTGGAAGATCAGTGTTCCTTCACTCGCTTGGCTGTAGATAAAAAGTCGCAGCCGTTACCGCGTTCTCATTGGCATTCGTCGTATTTTTTGCGAAACATTGCGAAACATAATTAATTGCGTCACTCGAAACTACAGTCACACAACAGTCACACACAGGTAAACTTTGCTTTGCTTTCGCCAGGATCTAAGTTTTTGGTGTGTGTAAATGTGTTTTGCTCGGCCGCCCGGCCGTGCTATGGTGGTGAGGGGCCAAGGCATTCAGGGCCTATCATAGGGGAGTGACAAGTGTTGTGTGCTTACTACTACTAGGCTGTGCTGCTGTGTAAGCCAGAAAGCTCGGCCCTGCGGGCCGAGCTTCCTGGGTTATGTGCTGTGTTGTCACCTCAGCCTGTCCTAAGGATGGAAGGGGCTCTCAGTGTGGTTGTGGTGGGCGGCGGGAAGCGAAGGACAAGCTAAAGTCGGCGTGAGTGCAACAGGGTGGCTGGGACGGAGAGGGGTGGTCCCCCCCCCATCTTGTGGTGTGGGGAAGGGGTGGGGGAGGGTTGCTTTTAGGACTGCTAGCATCCGGTGTGCAACAAGGTTGGTGGGGAAGGGCGTTGTCGTAGGACTGCTAGCAAAGGCACAGTAAGTATGGCGGTGCCAACAGGGTGTGGTGGGAAGGGTTGCTTAGGACTCTGCTAGCAAGCGACCACGGTAAAGTCGACGCGGTGCAACAAGGGGTGGCTGGGGAGAGGGGTGCGTTGCAATCCCCCCCCCCCCCCCACCCCCGTTTGTGATTGGGGAAAGGTTTGCTTAGGGCGGTTGCCTCCCTCCCCTCTGAATAGCCATTAATTGCGAACACATCCACAAAATCATTCAAGGTATTGTGGTGGGCGGGGAAGGCGGATCTTAGGACTACTTTATGGAAGGGGCCTTTGTATTGGAACAATCCACAAAACATCGGTGTTGTGGTGGGCGGGGGAAGGGGATGCCGTTTAGCAAGGACAGGAAAGTCATGGGTGGTGCATACAGCGGTTGGCTGGGGGAGGGGTTGGTTGCCCCCCCCCCATTTGAGGTGGGGAAGGGGTTGCGTAGGGACTGCCAGCAAGGACAGGTTAAGTCAGGGCGGTTTTGCAACAGCAGGGGTGGGTGAAGGGGTTGCTGAGACTGCTAGCAAGGACAGCAAGCGACAGGTAAAGTCGGGGGTTTGCCAACAGCTTCCTGGGTCGTTGGGGGAACGGGGTGGGGGAAGGGTTGCTTAGGGTACTGCTAGCAAGGAGCAGTCTAAATTCGGGCGTCGTTGCAACAGTCGTGCTGGGAGAGGTGGTGGTTGCAATCCCGCGCCCACATTTGTGGGTTGGGGAAAGCGGTTGCTTAGGGGCGGTGCCTCCCTCCTCGAAGAGCCTTAATCGGAATCACATCCACAAAAACGTCAGGTAGTTGTGCGTGGGCGGGGTGAAGGTGGATGCTTAGGAACTGCGCTAGCAAGGACAAGGTAAAGTCAGGCGCGGGCGTGTCACAGGGTCAGGAGCGTGGTGTCGCTAGCGACCCCGCTGGTTGCCTCCGCACCACTCCCCCACCCCTCCCCCGGCTCCTACACCACTGAAATCATGTTTTTTCAGAATTTTGGCCTTGGCGGTGCGTTCCACCCTTGTGTAAATGATCATATTATGCAACAGGTTTCAGTTGCGAAGTCCCAAAATTTTGTCTGTGCCCCACGGTGCCCCCGCAAAAATTATGAAGGAAGCCTAAAGGCGGGGGGGGGGGTGTCATCGTAAATCATCGCATTGTTTTGTGTCAAAAGGGCCCAAGAGTTGTGTTGAAATGCAGTAACTTACGAAACGTAAATGTTGGTTTTTCTTTATAATAAGAGGCGGGAATACGAGAGGGATACCAACGAATAAAGGGCTGGGGATGGGGTTGGCGGATTGGCGACTATATTGGGAGATTGGGAGGATATGGGACCCCCCCGACAAAAAAAAAAATGAGTGAAGCGAGTGCTGGTGCAGCTTCATTGCGCGAAGAAAAACGCCGTTGACAGCTAGTAAACAATACTCTATGTCACATATTTTAGTTAATGTGATTAACAATTAATGTCAGCCAGTATAAACTGGATGAGTACTAAAGACCAGAACATTACCTGTCTGATAAAGTCTAGAGCTCTATGATAGCGATTGTTTCCGTAATGAACTTTCACGCATCTTGACTGTGTACACATGTTCTCCACACACAGGCCTCAGTACAGTGCACACAATGGCACATTGCGAGTGTGCATGCATTAACACCCACACAGGCTTCACTGCAGCTACCAGCCATGCACTAGCTGTACTCACTCACAAGGGATATGCAAATGTAGCAGTGAGCAATGATGTCATATACTTGATCCATTGGTGGAATTTTATCTGAGCAATGAATTATTCATATATTTAGTTGCCAATCCTCATGCAAAATATGACACTTAGCTCTCAGCCAAATAAAATAACTTTGAATAATAATAGCTCTATG
>JZLH01S0198206.1:62541-76077 GCA_001188425.1 Eucidaris tribuloides
GACTACTGGGAAGCTGTTGATGCTACGGTTGTCTGCAGACAGCTGGGATACAGTGGTGATGCTGTTGCTTTGTCCAACGCATACTACGGGGAAGGAACAGGACGGATCTGGCTGGACAACGTCAATTGTTATGGCCATGAAACAGGCTTGTCGTCATGTCCATCACGTGGATGGGGAGTTCATGACTGCAGTCACAGAGATGATGCCGGTGTCCAGTGCAGTAAGTAGAATTATTCTGCTTCTTAAGAGGAGTTGTTTCTTATTTACTTGTTTCATCAGGTAACTGTTTATTTAAAGTTCAAGTTCATTCTTTAAAGAAATCCAAAGAACAGAAATAAAAGTATATAATCTAGGCGATCGGTGCAAAATATATATGGCTAGAATTGCTCAGTTAACCCATCAATGCCCAAGCCTTCTCGAGACCCAAAATAATCACTATGTGCTATGATACAATTGGCAACACTTTGAAACATTTTACCTACATTTGGACAATAGCAATTCTTTGAGGATTGGTAAATGTTGTGGAGGGAATTATAATTTGCAAGATATTATGAAAGAAAGGAAAGAGCATAAATGCAATTTAACAAACTGTAGAAATTTGTTTTTGACTGAATTAAAATTACTGTAGTTAGAGAGTCTACATATTTATTGAATTAAATTTCTATGGTATGAAAATTTATCAAAGAATGAGCTGTCCCCACCTATCCCCGCATAATCGATCATTCCGACGCTTGTGTATGAATATGCACAAGTTTGATCACACTACCCTTGCAATGCAACTGTTTGACTGTGTGAGAGAAATTGACATAAATTATTTTGGATGCACAATCAAACAATTGTATCAGGTTTGACAGACAAATCAAGAATTGTTCGATTTAGATAATTTGAGTTATTTTCACAAGTTTGGACACAAATGTTCACTTTGTATACCTAATCTAAACGTGAAGCAATTCAGTGGGGCTGCGTGCAGATTAGCTGAAAAGTTTGATGCATCATATTTGGGCACAAATCTGATCTGATACTGACTACATACATGTAATGACATTATTTCATTACTTGTTTTGATAATAGGTGACCAGTGGGTAAAATAAAATGAGTACAAATTGTAGCCCCGGATATTTATTGAAGGATTGTAACAGTTAGACAAGCAATTGTTTAATTTTTTTTCCTGTTTATGAACAGGGTCAGGGCTGTAACGAGAGTCCAGAAGAATGATGCTGCTAACGTTAGTAGCTTGCTTGTTAGGCATGGGGACCTAGCTTCACAGGCTTCACTGCAGCTAGCCAGCCATGCACTAGCTGTACTCAGCTCACAGAGGGATATGCAAATGAGCAGTGAGCAATGATGTCATAATACTTGACTCCCATTGGTGGAATTTTATCTGAGCAATGAATTATTCATATATTTAGTTGCCAATCTCTCATGCAAAATATGACATTTAGCTCTCAGCCAATAAAATAACTTTGAATAATAATAGCTCTATGAATAATGCATAAACGTCTTATTATACCACTCCCATAATTAGCAGTAGATTTTTCTCTGTCTAATGGTGCCAAGTGCACATTTTTTTGGAGCTGTCAGTCTGACAATAAATGGATTGGAAAAATGTTCCACAAAAATGTGGGCATGGGCATTGATGGGCTAATGACAAAACATGAAATTTGGCACAATTGTACTTGAGCCTGTACAGAATATTTTTAAAAGTGGAACCAATGGATACTGCATGTTTCTTAGCAACGGTAGCTCAGAAACTTATTGACCCTAGCGTCGAGTCATTTAAGTATATATAATCCATTCTGAAAGGATTCTGCTGTGTTTTAGCATCAAAACTATCTAAAAACATGTTTTAAAGCCACTGTTAGTGTCAACAGAAAGAAAAAAAAACATTTGTTTGTTGATAAGCAACAGATCAACCATACCTACTGTATATTTATATACATTTATTAATAAATGTTTCAGCTTAACACTGCCGAAAAACTTACAGAGGAGAAAATAATCGGGTATATTATAATTTTTGCAAATTGTCATCAATGTTAAATGACAAATAACATAATTATTTAGTTCCTTAGTAACCTATTTTTCATAGTAGCAAGCTGTTTACATATGGAAAACAATCCCTGCACATGGAATCCATTTAACTCCAACATTTTTTTTTCAAAAAAGGGTCTATTTCTGGAATCAGTGAAGGCTGTGGTATTTTACACCATACATGAATTAAACAATGTTGCTAGGCAATACAGTTATGAAAGCAGCCAGCTGTTTTTGGTCGGAGGAATTGTCTTAACAATATATATTAAGTCATTCACTATAGTTTCAGGCATTGTCACAATCTCCTGTGCATGTGCAACAAAGAATGCATTGTAAATGCATCCGTACATATTTGCGGTCCTTACACCTGCTCCTACATTGACACTACAGCAGCTCTGGGCATGGTGCACTAACATCCAATAAGTTTGTCCAGTCCACAGGGGCCTCCAACACTATTCTGGGCAACACCATTTCCACTCAGAAGGGGGAGGCAACTGGCGGTATGACATAGAAGTACGTCCCCATTAGTGCACAGCTTGCAATGTTGCCCTCCTGATCTGTTGCTACATGTATATGGCAGTGTTGGTCGTAGGAAGGACTGACGAGGCAGCCTTGGTTGGAGGAAGCACTGACATCTGACGCCCTTTTATGCAAACAAAAGTTTTCTGACTTTATTTTGATGCAGGTATATTGTGCTGTCTTGTCAAAGAGGAGGATAGTGAAGTGATCAAGGAAAGCTTGGGTCTCTTCAGATTTTGTTATGGTGCACTGTGTAGCTCTTAGAACGCTAGAGTGAGTTCATGATGTACGTGTCTAGCTCCCACACTTTCCATGCTGTCTTCTTTCCAACTTGGGCAAACTAGGAGCAACTCATGAGAGCATGGAACAAGAGAAGTACCAAGGATTATTGCGAGCAAAGGGAAGTACTTATATCATGAGCCGGGATGTAGTGAAAGTTTCTGCCACTTCTGAATACAATCTAGAGGTCTAGGCTTCTAGTATCTACTGTCTGATCAAGGATCTTGTGAAAGCACTATCTGACGGCATCAGCAACATGTGCCACGATCCTGGAATCTGCTTCTTCATGATTGCAGGGAAAAATGCGGGATGTGTCTAGTGCAGGTACACAGAGTACACTAAGACCATCAGTGACAACGCGAGGGTTCTCTGCTCATGCCCTCGATAGCAATTCCTCGTTCAGAAGTTTGAATAGTTCCATCTTTTTGTTTTTGTTTGGCTTTTTTGTGATTTATGGAGTGCATTTCCATCCATGTGATGACCACATCCGTTTCTGGCCTTGCATCACGAGAGGCTTGACATGTTGTTCAAGACACCCATGAGATCCAACTTATTCCCCAGACGCAATTGTCCATAGGAATTGGGATGGAGAAAATGCTAGAAAACGTCCCAGAAGAAACGAATGAGAATATAATGTTTACGTGCAAGATTCTGTTACGGCACATAATGTAGCACGTGTTGCTCCAATGGCAACCACTTTTCGGTGATAGATGCACTTGGATACAGTCATTGTATTCATGACATGGTGCCGTAGGAAGGTCACGTAGTAAGGTCAAGCCTTATTTTAGGTCAAACGTTTTCATGTATGAGTCTCTTATGACACCAAATGTGGGTAGGGATGTATACTTGGGAAAACTTTGTGTTGTTTAGTCTCGTGTAGGCGAGACACAATCTATTTCATTGATCTGTTGTTTGATCTGTTAAGTGTTAACATCAGGTATGTGGACTGTGATGCGGAAAAGTCACAATCAGAGATCGTCTCATCACTGCATATGTTTCAGGTCATCTATCATGCCGCATGAGAAGGCAACACTAAATTGGGTAATTTGTAGTTGTTCTATCGAGCTGTGGACGTATGAGACAACCTGACACATGCTCAGGTCCGGCCAAGCTGTGATCATGAATTGTCCGCATCAGGTATTTCGAAAAGGCATTACTGTTTGTAACAATACACAACATGGGAATCACCTAGTATATGCATCACCAGTGGACGTGAACGTCCACGTCCACTCAATCGGTAAAATAATGATCTTTAACTTTTTTCGACGGGATTGCTCTGCCCCCCCCCCCCCTGCATACATCCACGCTCTGTGGATATTTTATTCATGTGTACAGCCGTGGTATTTGTGTATGGATAATAAGCCTGAAACATTATGCACATACGCGTTGAACTGCCCACATGACATGTGACAATGCAATGACCGGGGGCTCTCCCATTCTTATCTAAAACTTTCTTTTATAATCTTATGTAAATCAATATCAATATACGACTTCTTAAAAATGCTTTAAGTAGACCTATATTCTACTTACATGTGTTTCAACTTAGATTATTACCAACGGTCGTTAGAAGTAGTACTAGGTCAGCTGTGCTTTTAGTAGTAGTAGTAGTAGTAGTAGTAGTAGTAGTATTGCTTTGTCATCATTTCGGATGACAGGGACTAGAAAAGCAAACGCAATTACTAGGCATCCAGTCCCGGGTAGTTTTGCATATGGATTATGTGACCACAACACCGGGTTTTCAGCTGTCTCTTTTCGATGAAGTACGTGGGTTCTTTTGCGTGCTACGGTGTTTCTGTCTCAACACGGGACCTCCGGTTATCCGAGGGACGAGGTAGTGGAGATAAAGTGCCTTACCCAAGGTCACAATCGCCATAGCCCAGCGTGGATTCGAACCACGGACCTCTTGGTCGAGAAACCGAAGCCTTATCCACTAAGCCATGACGCCTCCCCTTAAAATGTAATCGCAATAATCCTTTTCCCTTGTCCTAATATCCATTACAGATGTCTCTGTAACAACAAACGTACCAACAACTACCGTGACAACAGTGAGTTATTACGAAGGTCACGTCCGTCTGGTTGGAGGATCGTCAGATAATGAAGGTCGCGTAGAGATCTACCACAACGGAGAATGGGGAACCGTGTGTGATGACTTGTGGGATACTGATGATGCTAGGGTTGTCTGCAGACAGCTGGGATACAGTGGTGTTGCTGTTGCTTGGTCCTACGCACATTACGGTCAAGGAACAGGACAGATCTGGCTGGATAACGTCAATTGTTACGGCTACGAAACAGGGTTGTCTTCATGCTCCTCAAACGGATGGGGAAATCATAATTGTCGCCACTCAGAAGATGCAGCTGTCCAGTGCGGTAAGTAGTCTTGACATGGATTTAGTACTGAAAATTTCTGATCTCTCCAACGGCCTTGTTTTGTACTTCGTAAGCGTACATCAATAACAGAAGAATTTGACAAATCATTTCAACCCTGCTTAGAGAATAAATTACCATTGGGAAATGTAATAAGCCATCTGTTTCTCTATAATGTACAAAATGGGATTAATTATGCTTTCGCCCGATTGTTTTCGATGCAGACGTTTCTGTTACAACAAACATACCAACAACAAGTTATTACGAAGGTCACGTCCGTCTTGTGGGAGGATCGTCCAACACTGAAGGTCGCGTAGAGATCTACCATAACGGAGAATGGGGAACCGTGTGTGACCACTCGTGGGATACTGACGATGCTAGGGTTGTCTGCAGACAGCTGGGATACAGTGGTGATGCTGTTGCTTGGTACGACGCTCACTTTGGCGAAGGGATAGGACGGATCTGGCTAGCTCACGTCAATTGTTACGGCTACGAAACAGAATTAGCGTCATGTCCATCATATGGATGGGGATCGCAAACCTGCCATCACTGGGATGATGCTGGTGTCCAGTGTGGTAAGTGAATATAGTCTTGGCATGGATTGGGGGGGGGGAGTTCCATATTTCTACCGTACAAGAAAAGAACCTTTTCTAATTTTTGCATGATGATTTGCCCCTTTTTAATGAATTGTTTTAGACGTAAATTCACATCAACAATCACGGTTTAAATCAAACCTCCGTTTCGATGACTGTTAATGTGAGGTCAGTAATCATTTGGTCTTTTTGAATGTAATACCGGGAATAGTTTTGTTTTGGTTTTCGATTTTTTGATGCAGACGTCTCTGTCACAACAAACCTACCGACAACATCGACTTATTACGAAGGGCGCGTCCGTCTTGTTGGAGGATGGTCAGACACTGAAGGTCGCGTGGAGATCTACCACAACGGTGAATGGGGAACCGTGTGTGATGACTACTGGGATACTGATGATGCTAGGGTTGTCTGCAGACAGCTGGGATACGGTGGTGATGCCGTTGCATTGTCCCGCGCACACTACGGGGAAGGAACAGGACGGATCTGGCTGGATAATGTCAAGTGTTACGGCTATGAAACAGGCTTACCGCATTGTCCATCAAATGTTTGGGGGGTTAATGACTGCAGTCACACAGAAGATGCCGGCGTCCAGTGCGGTGAGTAAATCTTGCCATGAACTTCATGGAGTATAGCAACACATCTCGCAAGCTAAAGATATTGCTTGTAGTTTTTTACCTTTGGCTTTCGCTCCTTGCACTCTCCTCAATATCTCAGATGTACGTTAATTGCAATATTGATTACATTTTTACGAAATGGAAATCATTCTTGAAACTTCAAAAAATAAATGTTTTAAATCTTTATATAATTAACCACTTAAAAATGATGTAAAAGTAAAACAAAGTATTATTGAAAATAAATCTGTGGAAATTATGGGTGGTGAATATTCACTCAGAGAGCAAATTACATGATATTTTCACAATTACTTTTGTGTGTTTCTTTCCAATTGACAAACAAGAGCTTCATTTCTCGTAATTGTGATACACTGTGATAATGAGGGCTAGGGTGTGTGAGTTTGTAAATACCTTCAATCCTGGACACAAGTCAGAAATATCACTTGCAAGCCATGGACACCCATCGATCATGGACGTCCGTGGTTGTCTGAAGACCATTAGACTGCAAATCGTGTAGGGATGCATGTAAAATCGACTTAGTTTTTCGAGGTGTAGTCCATGATTTGATAAGTCCATGGTTGTATAGTACTAAATCAGTGTAAAGTGTAAATTGTCCATTATTGTTGTCCTTGGTTTTCCTGGAGTTTATGTCCGTGGTTGTAAGTAGAATTCAAAAGTGGTGTAAAACAACCGCGGACGTCCACGATCGAAGGTCTATACCAGTATGTGTGTGTGTGTGTGTGTGTGTGTGTGTGTGTGTGTGTGTGTGTGTGTGTGTGTGTGTGTGTGTGTGTGTGTGTGTGTGTGTGTGTGTGTGTGTGTGTGTGTGTGTGTGTGTGTGTGTGTGTGTGTGTGTGTGTGTGTGTGTGTGTGTGTGTGTGCGCGCGCGCGTGTGTGTGTGTGTGTTTGTTTGTTTTATTTCCGCATCCTTAATTTATTACTGAGTGTACAGAAAGCGGTTGGATAGCCCATATCAAAATTATTTACAAAATAATTATGTTCTTCCATGGGGTCCAAATTTAACATAATGGAAATATTATATAAATAAACTGAGAATTGTGTATACAGAATACAAAGCAGATCAAAGACTGTTCCCATCCCCCCCCCCACCCTCAACAACTTACATCCCAATGTGACCTCAAAAATCTACAACAACGAAACAAATTGAATAAAGGGTACCATTTCAATTTTCCAGAACATTAATCATAATGATAACAATAACAATAACAATTTTAAAGTTAAAGTTTACAAAAAACAATTTGACTTCCCTGTTAAATATGGTTGTACTACTTCACTCTCAAATATGCAAAGGTAATTCATTGTACAATACACTGCCACGATAAGAACAGGTACGCTTACAGCTCTGAGTGTTAGGCTTCGGCAAAGTTAGGTTATTATCTGTCCTAAGAGCATATCCAGTAGATTTAAACTTGAATTTCTCTTCCAAATATGTGGGTGTCAAATTATGAAATATTTTATACATCAACGAGTACATATGTCTTGTTTCACGTTTTTGTAAAGTTTCCCAATTTAGTACATAATGAATTTCATGAATCGATTTATGTTCGGTTGGTTTAACTTTCAGAATAATTCTGCCAGCCCTGTTTTGTAATTTTTGTAACATTTCTAAGGGGGTTTTAGCTGCCGAGGACCAAATAGTATCAGCATAGTCGATATGTGGTATAATTACAGAATTATACAATAATTTCAAACCTGATTCATTTACAAAGCTACTCAGTCTTCCTTAAAATCTTATCATTTTCCCAATCTTCTTACATCTTTCCTCAATGTGGAGGCTCCATTTCATTTCAGAATCAATGAAAACACCTAAATATTTAAAGCTTTGGACTTGACCAATAACGTTGTTATTTATTCTTAAATTCAGGGAACTGTGTTTGCGTAACATATGTTTGGTACCTATTAACATGTAAACTGTCTTTGTACAATTTATTGTTAATCTATTGTTATTCATCCAAATACTTAACTTCTTCAATTCGGAATTTAGAGTGTTTTCAATAACATAGGGGTCTTTAGTCGAATAGTATATCACTGTATCGTCCGCATAAAGGTGAACGGAACACTTAACAAAACAACTGGTCAAGTCGTTTATAAATAATAGAAATAGAATGGGGCCCAGAATTGACCCCTGCGGGACCCCATGTGTTACTAGTAAATCTGACGACAATGTATGAGGTTCTAATACGCCTACCATGTAGATAACTATGAAACCATTCCAGAGATGTTCCCGTTAAACCGGTATAAGAAGTCAGTTTTGACAATAAGATGTCATGGTCAACTAAAATCAAAGGCCTTTTGGAGGTCTGCAAACTGTGCCCGTGTACAAGCCATTGTCAAGTGCCATAAGCCAATCATCTGTCACCTTTACAAGACAGTGAAGTACTGGTTGAATGATTTGACCTGAATCCAGATTGTTGTTTCGCTAGTATGTGATTTTCTGACAAATAACGAACGAGCTGACGCTGTACAACTCTTTCTAAAAATTTTGAAATGCAGGGGAGCAGAGAGATTGGCCTATAGTGGCCTATAGTGATAGTGTGTGTGTGTGTGTGTGTGTGTGTGTGTGTGTGTGTGTGTGTGTGTGTGTGTGTGTGTGTGTGTGTGTGTGTGTGTGCGCGTCAGGGGAGAGGGTTACATCTAATATTGTATGACCATGTCAGTGATAATCTGATTAGGAAGTCGAATAAAAGTTAACATATGAAATGGAATGAAAGAATTGTGGGAAGCAGATAGTAATGGAGCGCTTCAACAATGTGATTTTCTCAAATGAATTGGAAGTGGTATTTTCATTTAAATAAAACGTTCAGATGTCGATAGAACAACGGCACAAAATCCTGGCGAAGTTCACTTTCTCCTGGTTGGAGGATCGTGTAACACGTCAGTGACCATTGGTGTTATTACAACGTCATTTTAGGTCTAATCATTCTTTTTTCAGCGTGTTAATAATAATTTTGCTTTTGTCCGAATTATGCAGACTTCTCTGTAGCAACAACAGTAGTGAGTTATTACGAAGGTCACGTCCGTCTGGTTGGAGGATCGTCAGATAGTGAAGGTCGCGTGGAGATCTACCACAACGGAGAATGGGGAACCGTGTGTGATGACTGGTGGGATACTGACGATGCTAGGGTTGTCTGCAGACAGCTGGGATACAGCGGTGATGCTGTTGCTGTATCAAATGCATACTACGGCGAAGGAACAGGACAGATCTGGCTGGATTACGTCAATTGTTACGGTCATGAGACGGCCTTGACTTCATGCGTATCAAATGGATGGGGGGTTAATGATTGCAGTCACTGGAATGATGCTGGGGTCCAGTGTGGTAAGTGTACAATCTTCGCATGTATTTCTGGGAGAAGTATATCTCTCCAACGATAGAACCTTCTCTATTTTTGCATCATGTTTCGCCCGGCCCGTTTGATTTTGAGTTTGAATTTATTCGCCAACAATAAGATAAGCCGTAATATACACACATATTTACAATGACAACAAATGCAAGTTGTAGAAGCTGGCAATTATAAACCTGAGAATAGCACAGGTGCTAAACAAGTCTGATCCCAAAACGTCCCTTCTCTACCAGATAATATACAAGAAAATACGTGCCACAAGTATTTACCTCTCTTGCCAAAAGTATTGCAACATACGCTATAACCCCTGCATTTTCAGTTGAAGAGGTCATTCTATTATGATGTCCTAATTAAGTTATTATTGGAAAATAACAAATAATTTGAAATTTAGTCAAAAAATTCTTCTCCTTTCTTCTCTAAGAAGGAAATATTATCCAATGTAGGCGTACCTACGACAGAGGGGCTGAAACACAAAATGTAACCATTTTCGCCTCCCTATGGGGTGGGGTGTCATCGTAATTCGGTTTCATAATATGTTTCGTGAAACGTTTTGATGGCTTGGAAATACTTCCAACAAACAAACAAAAATACCAATATGTTACCCTGAAGCTGTCTCAGAAAGAAGACCACACCTGGCGAAGGAGAAAGCCCCTCCTATCTTCATAAGACAGTGGTAAGGAGGATACGCCCCATATTTTGGAAAGGACCTTTTTAAATTTTTCTCTTTCTCAATTTTAAAGATGGTTTAGTGTTGCAGACATTATAAAATTTACTGTCAAGTGACTTTACTTTACATTGGATATAATTAAATGGAGCGGAGGCCGCCATCTTTATTAGTAGCGGTATCCTCCTTACCACTGTCTTATAAAGATAGAGGCCCTTTCTTCTTTATGGGGTGTGGTCTATTTTCTGTGACCGACTCAGAGTAACAATGGAATTTGTTGGTTTCTTTGAAGTCTTTACAAACCATCAAATCGTTTCACTGGAAATATGAAATCGACTTACAATACTAGGTTATATAAAGGGACGCGCCGCTCGTAATCCATGTACGTTTATTTACCTTACGCTTGCCCCTACTGCAAGGCAGTGCGTAACATTGAACTCTATGCAACGTATTGTAGAGTTCAGTGGTGCGTAACAACAATCGTGGAGCTGCGAACAGAATTGCCGATGAGGGTCAGTTGGGCTTGGTTCGCCTTTCTTCGGGTGAATACGTGCTGCATAGGAAATTGCACACAATTCGTGCGCGCTCGTTTTCCGAAAGTATACGGGCATTCCCGAATATTACCCGAGTCAGGCCAGGTCCAAACGCCCACGACTTGCAACTTTACGGTCCCTTTAAACACCCCTCTTCTATAGGGAGCACCAAAAATGTTAAATGTGTGTTCCGAGCCCTCTGATATAGGGGTTGTGTTTTCATTGAATAATCTCTCTGCCGTGGAGAAGAAAGAATATTCATTGACTTCATTTCAAATCATTTTTTTTAATTTTCCAATAATAACTTCACTAGGACATCATCATGGAAAGACGCCTACAACTCAAAATACTTTTGGCAAGGGAGGATAGGTAACAAGGTACCGTTTTAGAAGTACAATCATGTCTAGAAATTTACATAATATTTTAGTTACACGTATTTAATTACACTCTGCTTGTAAAATAGAGAAGAAAAAAAAACGTTCAGGTTAGTACTAGGTCATCATTTTGTTCTTTGAGAACGTTATAACGAGAATAATTTTGATTTTGTCTAAATACTCGATGCAGACGTCTCTATATCAACAAACATACCAACAACAAGTTATTACGAAGGTCACGCCCGTCTGGTTGGAGGATCGTCAGATAGAGAAGGTCGCGTGGAAATCTACCACAACGGAGAATGGGGAACCGTGTGTGATGACTACTGGGATACTGATGATGCTAGAGTTGTCTGTAGACAGCTAGGATACAGTGGTGATGCTGTTGCTTTGCCCTACGCACACTACGGACAAGGAACAGGACAAATCTGGCTGGATGACGTTGACTGTTACGGCTATGAAACAGGCTTGTCGTCATGTAATTCAAATGAATGGGGTGTGAATAACTGTATTCATGGGGAGGATGCCGGTGTCCAATGTGGTAAGTACACAATCTTAGCATGAATTTCATGGAGTTATTAACATATCTTAGCTAAAGATCTTGTTCTTATTGTTTTTACCTTGGGTTTTGCCCCTTGTACTCTCCAAAATATGTTACATCTACATTAATTTCAACATTGATTACAGTTTAACGTTTCAAATGGAAATCAGTCTTGCCACTTTGAAGAATGCCTTGAATGTTTCTTTGTTTAAAATTTAAAATTAAATGTAAAAGTAAAACAAATCAACATTTAGGATAGCTCTGGGAAAGTCCCTTGGATAATGGATATTCATGTAGAGAGCAAATAGCAATTCACTTCTCATAATTTGGAAAAATAAAAATGGGATAATGAGGCCGAAAGTTAGGCGGACCTTAAATGTGATATTGATTGACAATGACAATGAGTCCGACGCCCGCGCAGCATTATGTCCTTCAGCAAGACATTTTTAATCTGCTTTGCTGCTCTCCACCCAGGTGTATAAATGGGTACCCTGGTCGGGTCATTTATAGCTTCAAGCGCGTAGCAGCTGCTTAGCTTAAATGTACCTGTCATGACCATGAGGTAATAATACACTGCGCATCGGGACGTGCGATAAGCTACGTGTTATGCACTGTACGAGAACGTGATATTATTATTATTATAATTATCATTATTAATAAGGATATTATTCTGATTAGTAACTGTAATAATTATCTTCTCAAATGAAATACGAGAATTCGGAGAAACAGATAGAAATGGAGCGCTTTAAGAATGTGACTCTCTGAAATAAAATTCGTATGTTTATTTCAAACAAATATCATTGAGATGTCAAGGGAGCTTCAACATGAGCCCTGGTTAGAGGATTGTCTAACACTGAGATTTACCACAAAAGGAAATGTGATTGTTATAGGTAGTAATAAGCCATTTTACCGTATAATTATTCTTTTTTTGCGTGATAAGGGGATGATTGTGCCTTTCTCCGAATATTCAAAGAAGACATCTCTGCAACAACAAACATAGCAACAACCGTGAATACAAAGGTGACGTCTGTCTGGTTGGAGGATGGTCAGATAGTGAAGGGCATGTGGAGAAAAAAAACACCTTTGGTTATCTACTGTGTATAATTTCCACTAAGGAAGAAGAAATAATACAATTTCAACGTTTCACTACAGATGGCGTACACATTCGTCTGGTGGGAGGATTATCCAACAGTGAAGGTCGCGTGGAGATCTACCACAACGGAGAATGGGGAACCGTGTGTGATGACTCGTGGGATACTGATGATGCTAGGGTTGTCTGCAGACAGCTGGGATACAGTGATAGTTATGCTGTTGCTTTGCCCAACGCTCACTACGGCGAAGGAACAGGACGGATCTTGCTGCATGGCGTCGACTGTACTGGTTACGAATTAGACTTGCCATCATGCGGACCAAATGGATGGGGAAATCATGTCTGCAGTCACTCAGAAGATGCTGGTGTCCAGTGTTGTAAGTTGAAAGTATTGATAATGAAGGCTGTAGCAGCACTGACGTAAATCTCGGGGTGGGATGGAGGGATGTATCCCCACACACTTTTCGAGGAAGGGAGGGGGTGGCCTTTACAATCATCCCCCCACATACACACACACACACACACACACACACACACACACACACACACACACACACACACACACACACACACACACA